>JASDQU011402065.1:157392-177909 GCA_032191745.1 Picea mariana
CTCCCAAAATTCCTACTAGACAGATTGGTGTGCAGAGAAGTAGCTCATCAGATAGCCAAGGGTGGTGTTGGATTGGAATTAAAAGCACTTCAGAAAAAAGCATGGCCATCTTTCCCTGTTCATATTGGGAAATTTCCTTTATCAAATTTAGGCCATTCTAAGGTAGAGGCCGATTTATTGGAAGAAGCCAAGTTAGTAAATATTGAGCACATAAAATATGACCCCTACCAAATAATAAGTAGACATTACATACATTGTAATTTAAAGGCATATGAACATGAAGTATCTATTTATGATGATATTTTTAAAGATGTTAAGTTTTATGAAGAAGTGTTGAATAGAGTCCAGGCCTTACCACCCGACTCATAGAATGGATTCGCATCTTTTCAAAGCCATAGGCGAAGTTGCCTGCCTAAGAGTTTACAGGGTGAAATTTTGACTCCATCGCCAGAATAGGAAGAACCCCCTCCAGGGTTTGAAACTAATACTCAGGGTAAAGAAAATGACAAAGGTAAGTTGAAGAATACTGAGATACCTTCCCAAGACGAAGAGGGTTCTCAAACAAAAGAATCAGGAATGGATAAGGGAAAAGAGCCAGAAACAATTCTAGAAATCATGAAGAATGTTCGAGAAAAGATAGGAGGAACAACTTCAACTGAACTTGGTAGTCCTATCACCTCTTTAACTCCATTATAGTCGACTTTTGGAACCCCCCATGAAGGAATTTTATATGTCAGTGATCTAGAGCCTATTTCGAGAGATGAAATCCCCTCATTAGATTACTTTTTTAGTAAAAAGTGAAGGGCAGTCTTGAAACAGGAAATTCATCCAAGAGGAGAAGGAACGATTAAAAAGCATAGGGTTATTATAGATGGAAAGAAACTCAAGGATGGAGAATTTGCTATAGAATTAGTAGGTACAATGGGTTCTATAGCATCAGCTAATGTGTATTCTGTTGGTAATTTAACAACTATGCTTGAATAGAAGGATCAAACAATAATCCAATTGCAAGACAAACTAAGAGAAAACGAAAGAAATATTAGTTGGGGAATACAGAAGGGTATAGAACAAGCTAGACTAAAGGATATGCAAGAAATCCAGAAATTGAATAAAGACTTGGAAGAGGCAAAACACTTAATACAGGTCACACAGGAATAGGTTCGAAAGCTGGGAGAAGAAAACAAACATTTGCAAGATAAGATTATTTCTATTACTAACCAGGTAATAGAACTTGAAAATTTCAAGACACAAGCATTGGAGATATATTTAAGAATAGAGAAATAAAAACAGAAAGTGTTCTTGAATCTGGAAATGATCTAGAATTATTTTCAAGAATCAAATAAGTCTTTGGAGAATGTGTTCCAGAAAGAAAGGGAGGCGAAAGTAGGTAGAACAACTTTTCAGAAGGCAGTGGATTTCTCATCAAAGGAAGAAATTGGAAAGACTCAGAAATTATCTATTTTTGAACAGGTTAAAAGGGACATAATAATAAAAGTGTGGGAAGCAAAACTAGACGAATATAAACGAATCACAAGAGAAGTTAATGAGGATTGCCAGGGAATCTTCGATCTCTTTGAAAGAGATTCATTGAATATCGGAACAGATGACTGTTTTGGATTATTAGGCGAAATTAATATTGCCAAGCACCATCTAAGGTTAAAAGAAGAGCTGGAGAAAAAGAAAACAGAGATTGCTAAAATTAAATTGATCAATATAACAGAGATCAACAAATGGATGGTGATTCCAAATCTAAAGTTGAAAACCGTTAAATTCACAGAAAGAATGATAGAAATTCGGTTGCTCGAATTGCAGAAAAGATTTTTCTCATTTGAAGCAAATGAGATACCCGATCCTCCCAGGATCTTTGTGAAATTTTTAGGGAAATGCGTTCAGTGTATTGATGCGGAAAAAGGAAGTTCGTCAACGCAAGTTAAAAATCTTTTAAAATGTTTTTATCATTTAAGATTAGAAAGAGATTGTAAACGGTTGACATTATTTTTATGTAACCGTAATATTAGGAAGTTGGTTAGTCGCCAACGAGAAATTTTGATGAAAATGTATAAATATAGTTTCTAAAGGCTGAGAAAAGGCTTCGGAATTTTTGGAGAGAGCCATTTTTGTAATATCAGTTTTCAAATACATCAGAATATAGATCACAAATGAGATTCTGGATCTTGCAAATTTGTAACTATGTGTCTTCTCCCTGTTTATTATACTTTGTTGAATTTTTCCTTTCAATGTTTTTCTAATGAGAAATCAATTTGAAGTTATACACATCATTGATTTATATTTTCAGATTGGTTTGGATGTCAAAGGATTTACAGTTTTTCCTCTGAAATTGCTTTAGTAATTTTAAGACATGTGAAGCTTTTGTTCCTTAATACTTAACCCTTGTTAGAAACCTCGTTTTTTCTTTCATCATTGTCTATTGAAATATGAGATTCTTTCTTGATTAAAGCCTCATATTTTTCTGTAGTGTTTGTTTGTTATTTTAAGATTCTCGAAATTGTTACAAATCCAGGAAACGACCTCGAATGTGTTTACATTACTGCTTTGGATTTTAAAATTGTTTTTCTTGTTCTCATCTCTGGAAAATTTGAAGTAAAAAATTGATTAAAACCCTTTTACAAATAAATAAAGTTTTATCATCCATGACTGTCCCAAGTAGCAGACAACCCAACGTTGAACTAGGCGTTCAAGATCAAACCAGTATTGCCTTGAATTTATTTAATACCATTTTACAAACAACAACTAACCGGGTTGAGTTAGAATGTTCATGGGCTGCTATTGAGCGAGACATTAGCATCCAAGAACTACAAAAAGCAAGACAAAGACAATTGAGAAATTGATTTTGCTTTAATCTTCCTTTGATTTATTTTTCCCAAATCATTCCTTTAAATCATTTACGGATGCCTTGATGGTATGCTTTATAGCCTTAAAGCATAAACTCAGGAACAACATAACTTATGCATATAACTTCCATGTGATAGTGGTACTCTTAGCAGGCTCATGTTATCCTAGCATTTTTACTGTTCTCCAGCCTATCCAGGCCTGTGTTTGAATCATGCTCTTCTAGATAGGGTAGGGTAGTGCACCCTCTCCCTTAAAAGTTTTCTAATAATATTTTTATGTGACTCGTGCATGAGCCCAAACAGGCCAAGTGTTGTTGCCATGCTTTGATACCAATTTGTAAGACACCCGACCCCTAAATACTCTTTTAAGGGATGGGGCATCATAATTTCACTTTCGTTAACTATCTCAAATATTAATTTTAGGATCTCCATTAGCTTTTTCTCATCAATATATTTCCAACCATTGTTTCCATGCTCCAACCAAATATCTGGTTCAGAAGTTATGCCCTTTCAAAGTTCTACGAGCCTCATTGGTCAAGGGAATTGTGGCACCCATATGAATCCACCTCACACATATCGTCTCCAATTTTCTACATTCATGGTGGAATTTCACCCACTGTCCAATCCCACGATTGGATTCAATCCTCATATAAAACATAGGCCAACGGGGAATTTGACGTTCGACGCTTCGACACTGAGCACCCCTTTTTCTGTCTACGGATGAAACCTATGTAGTTCCAAAATCCCTAAATTCCTAAGGGGTCGGGAGTATCTCCATGTGGATCTGGCCTTCGACCATTTTGACTTATCCTTGACACTATACTCCAAACCTCCATATTCTCGAAGTCCTGGATTCCTAAAGGGTCCACTCTCGCACGTGGCGACATATTAAATACAAGAGTGAATACAGGTGGGTCCCTTGCGCTCCTCCCGCCATATGGACCAAGCAGTGATTGAAAGGTGTGATATATGGATGAGGTAATGATGACACATGGCCCTTTAAGAGGGTGACACATGTCCCATGTTAATGGGTCTATAGGGTATGCGATACACACGAATCCAGGTGACACGTGGAAGACAAACTTGGGTCCACGTCTCCCTAGGTGATGTCACTCCAGACTGATCTTATTTCATGCCCTTCGATATCATGGCCAAGGTATGTCCACGTAACCCCTGGATCGATGGCCTCCATTATTTTGTAACTTCGGCCTTCGGGGGTTTGGCCCTGTAATCTCCATTTTTCTCCTGCAGTAGGTCAGTGCCTAACTGACCACCATCTAGATCGAATGGTCATGCGTGGTCCCGAAGTCCCTTCAGATTGACAATTCTCATTAATTCATGACTCTGACATACAACATTTTAGGCGTGTAGTTTCCATATTCCTCCTCGAATACTAAGTCTCCAGACTAAAGGATCTAGCGAAACATGTCCCATGTCTATCAATGACTGAGATTTACTTCATTGTTCGCGACTTCAAGAGTGTTCACAGTTTAATGAATCTCTTTCAACTTCCTCCAGAGTGCCAAGTATCTGGAATAGGAGGCCTCCTACCACGTGGCTTCTCCTCTGATGTCCCAAACCCACATCAGGATTTGGAACTTTGTTCCCTTCACGCATCAACAACCTTGATCTCTCGAAGCGGTCAACACCAAGATGACTAAGGCGTAGATCTAACACAATACACTTGGTAGAAGGAAAGGGTGACACATGTCCTAATCAATTGGCGACACATGTCGAGGTCTAATTGACCCATAAGATATGTGAAGGTTCTATATCGGGATGACACGTGGCTCATCCACTTGGGGTACACATAACCTTAGATGATGTCAGCACGCTAATTCACTTCGGCCTTCGACACTCTGACAATAATCCTACTTTATCACCATATCAAACCTCCGGGAGTGGGACTTCACCGAAGTGCTTATCACTACCCCTTTACTAAGCTCGATCTAATAATTAAGAGGGATCCCAACGGATCTGAAGATCGACGGTCCACAATACTTCGCAACTCCATCCTTCAGAATTTTTGACGTTACAACACCCCTATCCTCCCAAAGCAGTCAGTGTCGGGATGATTACATCGTAGATCCGATGGTTGGGTAGTTCCTGAGAATCCTCAGATATACGACGCATATTAACTTCAGGCTCCAGGAATTTGGATGATCCATATCCCTTATGATGAATACAAAAATTCTTTGATGCGAAGAATGAAAGAGTTGAGGAGTTAACGTGTGCGCTCCTCATCCAAATCCAACGGTTGTGACAGACCTTGAATCCTCTCGAATGGATCTCATCCGCTCGTCTTCCAAATCAAAGGATCTTCCCTTTCAAGACTTAAATATTGCTATCCTTCTTGAGCTTTGTCAATTCTAAAATATTTAGGCGCTGACGCGTGCTTTGCGCTCTTTCTCCTAGGCTTAATAGTCTCCTTTTCCCAGGAGACTCAAACTGCTGGGAGTGTCTACATGCAAACAATAAATTGTGCCCAAGGTCAATGAACTCACAATTCATTTTCTTAAACTTGAGCCACTACAGGGCTCGAGAATTTATGTATACAAACCATATAGTTCCTTACTTTCTTAAATACACAATAAAGCAAAGATAAATGACACAGTCTAATCATCAAGAAAACATGCACATCCCTTAAACATTCATAAGATATCAAACTTTAATTTACAGTTGCAGTTCAATTACATAGGATATGAGAATACTTATCTACTACAGGTTGCAGCCAAATAACTGACTGTGGGTGTTCTCCATTCCACCCAACCATAGGCTTAGAGGTATTCATTCTTAGCACTCTAGCCACCCCCATGCCAAGCCATGATATCACTAGGGAACTATTCCATTTCTCATAGACCTTCTCTCTATCACAACATCCCTACGAGGTTTATCAGATGCTTCTCAAACATCAAGATCACAACCTTCCTCTTTTCTTCTGCATATCCAGGTCACTCGTTCCCCTCTATGCATGCGTTCTTGTCTAGTGTCTCTCATACACCCTGCAGAGCCTCACATGCGCACCTCTTCCTCAGTGTTTCTTCTCCTTGTTTGGCCTTGGTTGTATCCTCCTCATAAGGTTATGGACCTGTCCTGTTCTTTCTTTCAGAAGGAAACTTGGGTCAACCTGGGTCTGCAAGACTCTGTGGTACTTCTGGATGGTAGACCCACCCTTCTCTCCTTAGTCAGAACATTCTTCCATTCATGGGGGTGGTTGATTATTCAACAACCAGTCCTTTCTTTATTAATTGATTCCTCTCCTTGGGATATGGAGGGGGTTTATTATTCCCAACAAGGGAAATTTGGGGTCATTTGACATAATGAATCATCTCTTATAGTTTTCCCATTCTTTCCTCTAGTGATATCATGGCCAGTACTTCAAGGCTTCACCCCGCAATAAGTTGTTGGAAATATAAACAATAATACATTTACATTGTACACATGCTATAGGATGTTAATCATAATTAATGATTAATTACAAGATGGGGGAAACAAGGGTGTTACAATTTTCTACTCTAACGAAAAACCCATTTTTCTGTCGTATTTTGTATTTGATAAGTTGTTCATTATTTAAAATATCTAGAAAATATGAATTATTGTTTCACAAATTCTCTGAGAAAAGGATGAAAAAATGCATACCTCTTCCGTGGAAAGTCTGTGAAATTTGGCTCAGAGGAATTTACGAAATTGATGAGTATTCTACCTTTTTCAATCATTCCAATTTAAGATATGCTAAAGAAATCAAGGGTTTTAACCCAAGTCATCTCTTCTACAATCATTTGGTTTCAGTTGGACTTATTCCTGCACTTATAAATTCATTTGTAAGTGGAGAAGAGGAGAATGATATCCATAACCATTAGAATAAAGAAGATGATAGATACTTCGTTGATTTATAAACTATCATAAGTAACATGGAGCACCATAAGAAAAGAGGTAAGCCTTCGAATGAGAGGAATGTTCAATCACCAACAATTTCTTGAAGGAGTGATTTACCAAAGAAAAATCTTTAGCCTGAGACATCACAGTCAAGAAAAGAATTAAGTAACAATTTAGGGGATGATGAGGAAAGAAACCATGCTTAGGGGAACTTGGAGAACCCCCACAAACTAAAAATTAAAATAAAAAGGACTAATTCATAGCAAGAGGGAGAAGAAACACATGCACCTTAAAATGATTTATTATTGGATAAAATGGACTTAGATGTGGATATTGAAAATATTACCTTCCTAGATGTAGAAGTACTTTCCAAAGGAAATGAACAACATACTTTTGTTCTGATGGTCCATGAGGAGACATTTTCTGATGAAGAAACATTTGTTGTACAAAATACCTCTTTTGATAGAGTCTGAAAAGTTTGTTTTTGAAAGAACTACAAAGAGTAGAACTAGGAAATTGTGGTCCACCATTGATATGGGAGATATGTTGTTTTCTAGATTATCTTCCATTCATAAATTTACAGGAGAGGCACTAGAAATTTCAATTTCTAGTATGGATAAATAAAATGCTCAGTTAAAAGAAAAAATCAAAGAATTGGAAGCAACCCTTATGCCTCCACCTATTTTGGCTTCCCCCGTTGCCATGATTCGTTCAGAGAAATGTTTTCCAAAAACCTCGGAAGCAAGTGATAGATTCRAGAGAATATCAAGTTTGATTATTGCTACTCGACATTTTGTCGAAGATAATTTTAAGAATAGAATGCAATTAATCTTAGAGTTGTGGGATATGGAATTTGTTTTTTCCTCTCTCGGTTTGAGAATCCAGAATATCAAGGAATACTTGAATTCAAATTTGAAAAATGATGAAGGGTTTTACACAAATGGAGTCGTAATGTTTGCAATGAAGGTTTTGGAAATGACAAAGAAGTTTAGAAAGAATCAACCCTCATTCCTCCACCTATTCTGGCTTCCCCTGTTGCCATGATTCGTCTAGAGAAAAGTTTTCTAGAAACCTCAAAAGAAAGTGTTAGAGTCGAGAGAATCTCAAGTTTGATTATTGCTACTCGAAATTTTGTTGAAGAGAATTTTAAGAATAGAAAGTAATTAATCTTAGAGTTGTGGGATATGGAAATTTGTTTTTCCTCTCTCGGTTTGAGAATCCAAAATATCAAGGAATACTTGAATTCAATTTTGAAAAATGATGAAGGGTTTTACATAGATGGAGTTGTAATGTTTGCAATGAATGTTTTGGAAATGACAGAGAAGTTGAGAAAGAAACAAAATATACCTTCTCTGAGATGCATCAAACAACTAAAATCCTGCTGGATTGAAATAATTAACATATTAAAGGGACCATCGAATCAATTGTCTGAATTATCAAAAAGGAAAACTGAAGCATACTAAAATATTTTTGATTTAGATATTGCTGAAACCACTATTGAAGTCTTGGACATTGTTGGCACAGGGGCAGACCCAAGGTTCACTCCAAGAGTGCACCAACAAGCCCTAATTACTGGCCCTTTTGGCAACACCTACGAAGCAGATGCAGTCTCACCCGAAGTAGCTATGGGGGGTTGCAGGACAGAGATGTATACAAACAGGGGAATATCAAGTGGATCTTGACGCAATACATCGCAGTATACCTAGCTCACTTATCACTAAAATCTACTCCACATTCTATAGATCTGATCTAATACAATAATGAAATAAAAGTATATCAAAGACAAAGATAAAGAATCAATCATACACACATAACACCAGGTATACGTGGTTCACTCTCTCTCTAGGGCTACGTCCATAGAACTGTGCTTATGATATACTAAGGTAAAGCTTACAGTTCTTGTCTGTGCTCTCTGCTAGCAGATCTTCTTCTTCTTCTCTCTTCTCTCCCCCTCCTACACACCTAGCTGCATGACTCATTCTTTGCACCCAACTAAAGATATTACAATGCCAGAAGGCTCTTACTCTCATCCCTTCTCTCACTCACAATACAATATTCTCTCAATGAAAAACAATCAATAACAATGCTCAACAACAGTACCGAATTCTACCAACCCGACCTAGATCCTCTTGACCTTGATTTATACATTACAATTCTTCACCGACAGCCTTAGGTCGAAACCTAGGTGCCAAAACCATAAATACGAAAACCCTAGGTGCTAAAACCCTAGGTCAACTTGACCTTCTTTTCCCGGGCTTTGACAGCATGTCTTTCCTTTCTTCTTGCGCAGTGCTCATGGTGGATTTTCTCGCTATCTGAGTTATCCTTGACCCATGTACCTTGCTTATCTGTCATCCCTGATCTCTTCATCTAATGACTAGCTTTGTTGGGCTTCACTCCTTCTTTTCTTCTCTTTTGCTTACTTCGACCCAATAATAGTCACTGTGTCTCCCGTGAAGTTCGCATTTTACCTCTTCTTCCTTAATCTTCACTTGATTCCATACCCAAGGGTCAAAAGGCCCCCAACACTCACATGTGACTCGTCCCGAGGCACTTCAGATTTGATCCTTCTATTTTACTTCGACTTTGGACTGCGTAGTGCAGTCTTTTCTTTCTGCTTTATGCTTCCTCTCCATCCCTATGTAGACTGTCTTTTCTGTGTCTGGTACCCAGTTTCAACTGCACCTAATACCTAGACCCTTTTCCTCTTGTTTTTATTGAGAGCTACGAGGCAGCTGGTTGTCATAGTACAACTTCAGCCGACTCCCATTTACCAATCCTTCCTTCCATTCTACCTTCAAAGTTTTCAGTTGCGCAGCCCCTCCTTCTTTAACATAGGCGATCTCATATGGTCCTAGCCAATGCATTTTGAACTTCCCTAGGTGTCTTATAAACTTTTTGTCATATATAAATACTAAATCACCTTGCTTGAATTCCTTCTTCTTGATGTGCCTGTCATGGTAGACCTTCTCTCTATCCTTATGAACCTGTTGATGAAATCCTGCAATAAATTTATCTTCTTCCAGTTCAACCAATTGTGCAAGCCTCTCCTGAACAACACCAATATCATCCATTTCTGTAAATGCAACAATTCTTAAGCTTGGCACCAAGTATTCCATTGGGACAATAGCTTTGAGACCATATACTATCTTAAAAGGGTTCTGCATGGTCATTTTCTTGCAAGTGGTTCTACAGGCCCAAAGCACTGCAGGTACTCTTAAATCCCAGTCATCCCTGTTCACATTACAAATCTTCGTCAGTTCTGTCTCCAATATTTTTTTGAATGCTTCGACTGTTCCATTTTCTTGAGGATGATAAGGTGTTCTCTTCTGATGGTATATGGTAAACTCCTCAGTCAATGCTTCAACTGTCTAGTTGATGAAGTGTGTGCCTTGGTCACTCATAAGGATCTTGGGGCATCCAAACCTGGTTATTATGTCATCAAATATAAATCACACAGATGTAGTTGCACTTCAGTCCTTGATTTCTCTGGCTTCAACACATCTGGTTAAGTATTCAGTCGCAGTAATGATATACCTTGCTCCTGTGCGCTTCCTTAGTGGGTTGATAGGTCCCACGAAGTCAATGGCCCATTTTTCAAATGCTTGTAGGGTCATCTATGGTGCTAACGACATTTCATCTCTTCTAGATGGTCTCCTAACTCTCTGGCACACATCACAGGCTCTAGCATAATTCTTAGCATCTTTGTGTAAGGTAGGCCACCGAAGGCTAGCTCGCAGAACCTTCTACATAGTTTCTTTCTCTGCATAATGTCCTCCTGCAATGCCTTCATGAGCTTCTGCAAGGATCATTGGGCRTTCTGCCTCCATAACACATCTTCTTAGTATCTCATCAGGTCCCATCTTGTATAGCTGACCCGCTATCAGTGAAAAGTCCGCAACATGCACTACTAGCTATTTCTTCTGGGGAATTGTATACTCACTAGGTGCCATTCCTGTTGACAGGAAATGGACTATTTCTGCGAAGTGGTCATCGATATTTGTGATGGAGAGAAGTTGTGCATCTGACAGTGTATCCTTCAAACTAGTGGGTTCTTCTCCATGTTCCAACCTTGACAAGTGGTCAGGGCCCTTGTTCATTCTTCCTGTCTTAACTATGATCTCAAAATCATATTCTTGAAACAACAGAAGCCATCTGCATATTCGCCCCCCCAACACTGGATTTTTGACTAGGTAATTTAGCGTGGAGTGATCTGTGAACATTTTAAAATGTCCTCCCAATAGGTAGTGGTGGAATTTTTGTAGCGCATACAACATGGCCAATCCTTCTCTCTTTGTGGTGGTGTAGTTAATTTATTCTTTGGATAACTTCTTGCTAGCAAAGGCTAACAGGTGATCGATGTCTCATGTTCTCGGTTGTGCTAACATAGCTCCCAATGAAATGGGCAATGCATCAACATGCACATGAAACTCTTTAGTCCAATCTGGGAAAGCTAGAATGGGCGCAATAACCATATTTTGTTTCAGTGTGTCGAAGCTCTGCTAGCATTCATCTGTCCAACCAAACTAGTAGTCCTTCTTCAGTAGCTTCTCCATCGGTGTTGTAATTTGGGCATAGCCTTGTTGCCGTCCTAATACACACTTGCAAATGTTAGCAAAGTCCAGCTCACTTAGTGTGTTCTTGGAGGCACAATGCCTAGGTTCACAGTCCACACTGTCACCTTGACTGAAACCTCTTCCTTCTAGGCTTACTCCTAGGGAAGCAAAGGGGGGTAGACTCTAGTTACTAGATTTGATTTAACGTTTATGTTCTAGGAGTTGGTTTTAATTTGTTAAAAGGCTAAGGGAGAAAACTAGCCTAAGATGTTAAGGAAGCAAATGCAAAGTGCAATTTATTCTATATGACAATCAACCCTTTCCCTAAGTCAACTATGACTAGTGCCTAAGGTTGGGAAATGGGGTCAACTAGATTTTAGGGTGTTCAATTACAAATAGTTTACAAGTAAAGTAAGTTGCAACTACCCTCACAAATTAATGATTACAAGTATTTACAAAAGAATTAAAGATGTTACAATGATTACACCAGATACAAATAGATACAAAAATACAAGAAAATCAAAGTGAGATCAACACATGAGCCAAGCATGCCCCAAAAGCACTTACTCTATTGGACTATTTTTCAATGGAAACCATAAAAGCACTCAAGACTCAAGAAGGTGATTCCTTCCCAAGTGGGATACTCAACTCCTTCTTGAATCACACCGCAAGAGCAAGTAAGAAAGATATATAAATGTGTTAACCAAGTGCTCACATAAACTTAAGATAATTATAGAGATAAACCATAAGATTGCAAGTAAAGATTGTAAAAATATTAAGTGCTTGCAACAAGTGTGTTCCTAAGCATACATCTAAATTCCCCCAAACACACATGGATTATCTATGCAACTAAGTGATTAAGGAGTTTCTTAAAAGTTAAGTAAATTTTAGTTCCCTCCCCCTAAACTATGTTGGGGATTTAAGCTTCCTCCTCCCTTGGCCAAATGACTGTTGGGTGCTCAAGATAGTAAGGCAACGAGGCCCACCCTAGCTTCCTAGGTCAGCCCTGACAGTAAGAGTACTTCCTGGAAAGGATCCCCTCCTGGAGGATCACGTGACGGTCCCCCGCCACTTCCTTCCGTTGTTTTCCTCAAACCCGTTTTAGATGGTGGAGATAGCTGAATAAAGTTACCTAAGTTGTCTAAAATGTTGTTATGACTCGCGAGTGAGTCTTTAGGTGTGTTTGGTTAATTTTAGGAGTGTTTTAGGTGCTTGAAATTTTTCGTTTTAGGCCCAAAACTGAAAATGAAATTGCTCAAAAAATGAAGTGCTAGTGATGTAAATATTTCAGCCCATAAACATGAAATAACATGAATGTAAAAGTGTGCTTGAGATATAATGCTGAAAATGTAACGATTTAGACCATATCATAAGATAACATGAATGAAGAAGCTTATAAGATAACCATCATTGACATAGCATTCCATTCACCATCAATAGCATGTAACTTTGCAAAAGGAAAAGGCAAGAACAACTTGCCGAAATGATAACAAGAATAAGACTTAGAGATTAACCATTCATCAACACATATGTATGTTAAACCAATGTAAAGATAGATGTGCTTGAAATGAAAACTTAGCAATGTGAAAGATATATATCCTAAACCATGAAAAGATCACATATGCTTAGAAGATAAATGAGATAAATGACTTAAGTAAAAGATTAGTTATATCACTTAAGCAACTTAAATCATTAACCTATGAAACATTTAGAAGCAATAAAAGGGAAATAACTTGAAAGAAAAGGCAAGATTGTTATGATGACTATTCCAGAATATATTAGACCATTTGAGCATATAGACCATCAAAGCAAATAAATTTCCCTTTAGCCTTACGATTTTGGGGATTACTCTCCCAAGGTGTAGGCAATTAACACTTATCAAACTTAGAAATTGAAATAACCACTCACAATAACCAAGGTGGAGGCAAGCCTACCATTATTGGTCAAAGAGGGTTTAGGACAATTAATCAAATGAAGTAAACTTAACAAAAATGCAAACCACTCACAATGACCAAGGTGGAGGCAAGCCTACCATTACTGGCCAAAGAGGGTTGTAAACTAAAACAAGATTATTATTATTAATTTGCCACACTATCTTGTCTTGTAGACAAGAGAGGCAAGAAATAAAGAATGCTTATAAAGAATGAAACAAATAAGCTGAAATAATAGCAAAGAAATGCAATATACAAGGAGGAAAGGGAAGATATTTGTTACCCAACTTGTGAAACCTCTTGGGATGTTGTAGGAGTGAATTTTGACAGCGTTTCCCCTTGTTTCTGGTAAGGATCTGCAAAAACCAGCAAGCAAAAGCTTGCTAGAAATGTTGCAAAACACAAAAAATGTTAAGAAAATTTTCTGTTTTTACACAAAAAATTTCCACATAAAATCTCCAAGCTAATGTAAATATTTTGACCTATCTAAGACAAGTTAGCTACAGAAAATTGATATGAATGAACAACAATATATTAGATCCAAATCAAAAGCAAGGAGTTTATGAAAGCTTTGGCTGGAAACCCCTCTAAATTCTCTTCCAACCAACTCTTTTGAGGAAAATCTGCACACTTAAACAAGATGTGAGTTCAAAGTATCATAATATGATAAGATAGATTAGTAAAATAAATTAATTCACAATCATAACTAACCAACATATATATATCAGCAACACTAATGTCAAATGATCTACCCAAACACACTAATTTGCTCAAGAAACTAGTTAAAAACTCACAAAATGCAAGGGAACAAGATCACCTCATGTGCAATAGACAAATATGATTACTCTAGATTGATCCAAAATCCTTCAAAGCTTTTATTATTGAATCCAAATGGGAGAGCCTTGCAGCAACTAATTGCTCCAATGCTCTCAAGAGGTAATGAGTGAAAATGAGATGGCAAGAGCAAGATGGATGAGGTAGAAATTCAGTAGCATAACTTTAGCTCAAAGAATGGTGAGTTGGGACTGAGGAGAGGGATCTATTTATACTTGGAGAGACAAACCTACCTCTCTTGGATCAATGCCAAGTGTCCACCACCAAGCATAAGAGTAGATCTCAAAGCTAGGGCACACCATCTAGGGTTTGAAAGCTAGATCTATGGTGTAGAAAAATGTAGGAGGTGTTGGGATCAAGCAAAGAGGTGTGGGAGGCCTTGGGATTGATGCCAAGGAAGGTGAGATGTCTCAAATAATTTTTAAAAAATCATTTGTGGAGTTTCTAAAAGAGAGGGGCGTAACTCTTCTTGGAGGGGGCAAAAAAAGGGTGAAAATGAAGAAATGGAGGGGGATTAATGAGAAAAAAGAAGTGGGATCATCCTAGGAGGTGATGTGGGGGTCAAAGGGAGTCATAACTTATGAGAGGGGGCCCCAAATAAGTCACAACAACCTCCACCAAGAAAAAACGTCAATCCCCCTAGGGGGCCATGATTTTTGCGTGTAGAAGGTGGGTAAGGGGTTAGAATAGGTTGGAAAAGGTTGGGAGGGTTAGGTAAAGTATAATATTTCTCTTTTCCACCTTCAAACTAACCCATTAACTCTTTTTACAAAAATTACAAAAATGACTTAGCAATTAAAATTGTTGTTTTGACCGACTTTGACTCCAGGTGGACAAATGCATAGCAAACTTTGTTCGACTGAGCTGAAACTTGGTCTATGGGTGTAGGGGGTGCCATTTAATTTATTTTGATCACAAATACCCCTATCAAAAGCCAAAAGACCCAGTTTTTACAATGTTTGTTCAAAAACATTTAATTAATTAAATAATTAAAATCCCAACCTTAGGAAAATTAATTAAAAAAAACCTATAGACTCGACGAAATTCCGTGAAACTTTCTACAATATCTAGCATTGTCATTTACATCATTCCTAAACAATAGCTACCAAAGGATGAGACCATTAGAACGTCATTCACCACTTTGGAGGAATTATTGCATGTGTGAGGGAAAAACTCATGGGAAATCAATCAGGCTGAAAAGCCCAGTTGACAACCTAAGGATAAAAAACCCTCAGTGAAAAGAACTCTCCCAATGAAAACATCCCAAGGTACCTGACCTAACTATGATCCATGCAGTCCTTTTACATTATTAACCCATGCAGGGGTGCGGAAATTTTGTTTACAAAAATTTGTGTTGGGGCATAAAATGCCCAAGTAGAACCAATACTGTCTTCGACATACTTGCATCTGATGATGCATACTTCATGGCAAATGAGTTGACCCCCTAGCTGAATAGGCAGTTAACATCTGGCTCCACATGGGGACGTTTGTTCGATCTACTCAAAATGAGGTGGAGAGCATACAAGAATCCAACATCTACAAAACAAAGTGTTCCCCAAGGTGAACACCAGAAATTAACATTAGTACATATTCATACGTGATAAAATAAAATCAATGCTATAAATAACATTTACATAATGAAATATCTAAAGTACAACATAATAACTACAAATTGAATCTATGATACAAGAAATAATTCTAAGTACATATTGACATAATAAATTGAAATAATACAAAATTAAAATACAAGGAAGGGTTAGAGATACATTACAACCACCCATGCAATGGGTGAAATGATGTCGCAGGTGTTTGAATAATCCTTGTCCAGGATGACCCATAGAAAACCCCTTCCCAAGTTTTATCAACTTGGAACTTTTTGTGAGGAAGAACCAGCCAAGTACCATGCTCCTTCCTCCCTTCAACCAAACACTGGATTATGACAAGCCGTGTAAACTCTGATTACTTTGTTTCTCATGACTATCAAGGTGGGAGGCCAACCAATACTCATAATGATATGACATTGATAAACTGAAATTGCCTTCCATTTCCACATAATTCTGCATTAACTTATCATTTGGTTGAGAAACTGAAGAAGAACATATCACAGGAACTATCATAAGATTTTCAAAGTCAGCGTTCAAAAAAATTGGTTCCTTGGGAGGAGGGTGGGGACTTGAATCATCTAGATATTCAACATTTTCCAACTCGAGATCCTTCACTTCCTCAAAATAGATGACTGATTCATTCGTGGATTCATCCGGAATTTCCTCATGAACTTCCTTATCTTTTTCACTATCAAGCTCAAGTTCAAGGGAGTCCGGATATTCAATATACGTTTCATTTTCTGTTAGGCGAGCCTCCATGATATCTAGTTGCAATTTCATGGCTTCAAACTATTTAGTATGGGCATAATGCATGTTCAAAATTATTTCTTTAAGCTCCTTAATGGGATTTGGTGGAGTATCTTCTTCTGTGTTTGAATTGATTGTGTCCATATCTGGGAGGTTCTTTCCCCTCCATCTTTCCATAAAGTCATCATCCGATTCATGTGCAAACATGTTAACTTCATCCAAAAACCTTTTCAAGTTCAAGGATGCAGAGACCAAATCGTGAGTTCCTTTTTGAAGAAAACTTTGTCAATTTATTTTNTTATTTCTTTAAGCTCCTTAATGGGATTTGGTGGAGTATCTTCTTCTGTGTTTGAATTGATTGTGTCCATATCTGGGAGGTTCTTTCCCCTCCATCTTTCCATAAAGTCATCATCCGATTCATGTGCAAACATGTTAACTTCATCCAAAAACCTTTTCAAGTTCAAAGATGCAGAGACCAAATCGTGAGTTCCTTTTTGAAGAAAACTTTGTCAATTTATTTTAAAGTGGAGTCGCCAGATGACCAAGTTTATTTTAGACAAACAAGAGCATCAAACAAAGCAAAAACAAGAAGGAAAAAAAAAATTAATTTGTTAAGTTTGGAACAAGAATTGGACATCAATGAGTGCTTCTTCCCCAAGAATTTCAAGCAGCCAACAAGGATTTCTCCTTAAAGTATGCTTGATAGATTTGTTCAATGGAGTCTCCACTTGGAAAAGAATCACACAAAGTTAACCAATGCAATCTCAAAGAATTATTAGTTCTTAAAAAGTTAAGTCGTTAAGACCAAGGATAAATAACTTATCCTCGACAACGGCACCAAAGATGTTGCCGTCCTAATACACACTTGCAAACGTGAGCAAATTCCAACTCACTTAGTGTGTCCTTGGAGGCACAATGTCTAGGTTCNAACCTCTTCCTTCTAGGCTTACTCCTAGGGAAGCCAAGGGGGGTAGACCCTAGTTACTAGATTTGATTTAACGTTTATGTTCTAGGAGTTGGTTTTAATTTGTTAAAAGGCTAAGGGGGAAAACTAGCCTAAGATGTTAAGGCAACAAATGCAAAGTGCAAGTTATTCTATATGACAATCAACCCTTTCCCTAAATCAACTATGACTAGTGCCTAAGGTTGGGCAATGGGGTCAACTAGATTTTAGGGTGTTCAATTACAAACAGTTTACAAGTAAAGTAAGTTGCAACTACCCTCACAAATTAATGATTACAAGTATTTACAAAAGAATTAAAGATGTTACAATGATTACACAAGATACAAATAGATACAAAAATACAAGAAAATCAAAGTGAGATCAACACATGAGCCAAGCATGCCCCAATAGCACTTACTCTATTGGATTGCATTTCAATGGCAACCATAAAAGCACTCAAGACTCAAGAAGGTGATGCATCCCCAAGTGGGATACTTAACTCCTTCTTGATGATATATAAATAACACACCACAAGAGCAAGTAAGAAAGATATATAAATGTGTTAACCAAGTGCTCACATAAACTTAAGATAATTATAGAGATAAACCATAAGATTGCAAGTAAAGATTGTAAAAATATTAAGTGCTTGCAACAAGTGTGTTCCTAAGCATACATCTAAAGTCCCCCAAACACACATGGATTATCTATGCAACTACGTGATTAAGGAGTTCCTTAAAAGTTAAGTAAATTTTAGTTCCCTCCCCCTAAACTATGTTGGGGCTTTAAGCTTCCTCCTCCCTTGGTCAAATGACTGCCGGGTGCTCAATATAGTAAGGCAACAAGGCCCACCCTAGCTTCCCAGGTCAGCCCTGACAGTAAGAGTACTTCCTGGAAAGGATCCTCTCCTGGAGGATCACGTGACGGTCCCCCGCCACTTCCTTCTGTTGTTTTCCTCAAACTCATTTTAGATGGTGGAGATGGATGAATAAAGCTACCTAAGTTGTCTAAAATGTTTTTATGACTCGCGGGTGAGTCTTTAGTTGTGTTTGGTTAATTTTAGGAGTGTTTTAGGTACTTGAAATTTGCGTTTTAGGCCCAAAACCGAAAATGAAATTACTCAAAAAATGAAGTGCTGGTGATGTAAATATTTCAACCCATAAACATGAAATAACATGAATGTAAAAGTGTGCTTGAGATATAATGTTGAAAATGTAACGATTTAGATCATATCATAAGATAACATGAATGAAGAAGCTTATAAGATAACCATCATTGACATAGCATTCCATTCACCATCAATAACATGCAACTTTGCAAAAGGAAAAGGAAAGAACAACTTGTCGAAATGATAACAAGAATAAGACTTAGAGATTAACCATTCATCAACACATATGTATGTTAAACCAATGTAAAGATATATGTGCTTGAAATGGAAACTTAGCAATGTGAAAGATCTATATCCTAAACCATGAAACGATCACATACGCTTAGAAGATAAATGAGATAAATGAATTAAGGAAAAGATTAGTTATATCACTTAAGCAACTTATATCATTAACCCATGAGACATTTCAAAACAATAAAAGGGAAATAACTTGAAAGAAAAGGCAAGATTGTTATGATGACTATTCTAGAATATATTAGACCATTAGAGCATATAGACCATCAAAGCAAATAAATTTTCCTTTAGCCTTACGATTTTGGGGATTACTCTCCCAAGGTGTAGGCAATTAACACTTATCAAACTTAGAAATTGAAATAACCACTCACAATGACCAAGGTGGAGGCAAGCCTACCATTATTGGTCAAAGAGGGTTTAGGACAATTAATCAAATGAAGTAAACTTAATAAAAATGCAAACCACTCACAATGACCAAGGTGGAGGCAAGCCTACCATTATTGGCCAAAGAGGATTGTAAACTAAAACACGATTATTATTATTAAGTTGCCACACTATCTTGTCTTGTAGACAAGAGGGGCAAGAAATAAAGAATGCTTATAAAGAATGAAACAAATAAGCTGAAATAATAACAAAGAAATGCAATATACAAGGAGGAAAGGGAAGAGATTTGTTACCCAACTTGTAGAACCTCTTGGGGATGTTGTAGGAGTGAATTTTGGCAGCGTTTCCCCTTGTTCCTGGTAAGGATCTGCAAAAACCAGCAAACAAAAGCTTGCTGGAAATGTTGCAAAACACAAAAAATGTTAAGAAAATTTTCTGTTTTTACACAGAAAATTTCCACATAAAATCTCCAATCTGAAATGTAAATATTTTGACCTATCTAAGACAAGTTAGCTACAGAAAATTGATATGAATGAACAACAATATATCAAATCCAAATCAAAAGAAAGGAGTTTATGAAAGCTTTGGTTGCAAACCCCTCTAAAGTCTCTTCCAACCAACTCTTTTGAGGAAAATCTGCACACTTAAACAAGATGTGAGTTCAAAGTATCATAATATGATAAGATAGATTAGTAAAATGAACTAATTCACAATCCTAACTAACCAACATATATAGATCAGCAACACTAATGTCAAATGATCTACCCAAACAAACTAATTTGCTCAAGGAACTAGTTAAAAACTCACAAAATGCAAGGGAACAAGATCACCTCATGTGCAATAGACAAATCTGATTACTCTAGATTGATCCAAAATCCTCCAAAGATTTTATTATTGAATCCAAATGGGAGAGCCTTGCAGCAACTAATTGCTCCAATGCTCTCAAGAGGCAATGAGTGAAAATGAGATGGCAAGAGCAAGATGGATGAGGTAAAAATTCAGTAGCATAACTTTAGCTCAAAGAATGGTGAGTTGGGAGTGAGAAGAGGGATCTATTTATACTTGGAGAGACAAACCTACCTCTCTTGGATCAATGCCAAGTGTCCACCACCAAGCATAAGAGTAGATCTCAAGGCTAGGGCACACCATCTAGGGTTTGAAAGCTAGATCTAGAGTGTAGAAAAATGTAGGAGGTGTTGGGATCAAGAAAAGAGGTGTGGGAGGCCTTGGGATCGATGCCAAGGAAGGTGAGAGGTCTCAAATAATTTTTAAAAAATCATTTGTGGAGTTTCTAAAAGAGGGGGGCGTAACTCCTCTTGGAGGGGGCAAAAAAAGGGTGAAAATGAAGAAATTGAGGGGGATTAATGAGAATAAAGGAGTGGGATCATCCT
>JASDQU011402065.1:190079-207670 GCA_032191745.1 Picea mariana
ACCAATCTTTACTGATGTGTTGAACGATTGATCCCAAGAATTAGGAACCGGGAGGTGTCATCTGAAAAATAACAAATGTCTCACCGAGGCGGGCATACCCATGCTCGGGATAAAGTAGAAACATGGCTACCAATCAAATACACTGTAGATCCATGTCATATAACTATATAAAGAGTAGCCGCGAACAATACACAACGGAGCTACATCTCGAAATCGAAAAGATATGCATATAAAGTATCCATCTTCTAGAAGCTGATACAGCCTGATGGCTAGAGATGATATCTTCAGAGCTCGAGAAACAACTTCAAAATATTCAAATCTTGGGTAGGAATGTAATATGAGTGTACAAATGCACTACCCAGAGGTCTTCGACGACTCGTCGGTCTTGGACTTGATAATCTTGATGATCAGACTGGAGGCTTCAGTGATTTCAAACAAGGACTTGATTGGATGTTCAGGATGGTCGGGTATGAGGGAAAGAGACATATTACAGAGGGGCCGACTTAGGCTTGGTGACAAACTTCCCTTGTACAATCACACGATAAATGATAAGACTCAAACAACATGGCATTAATCATAAGTATACGAAGTAGGAGGCAATGTAAACTCTCCATATGTTTGTAAGGATAACCAAACGGTGGAGGACACAACTCTATATAGTGAGAAAAAGCTTCCTAAGGTTGTACTACATCCCATATTCTGATGAACAAATGGATAGATGTGCTTTATCCAAGGGCGACTCATTATGATGCCAATAAAGAAAATACTTTTCCCTTCCTCTTTTTGGGGTATATTTGATTTTTTTTTTGTCCTTTTCAATAGTTGTGGAAAAAGAATAAAGGAATATTACGTTACAAAGGAGGAACGAGTGTTGAAAACATACAAGTTCAAGGCACAAGGACAAGACTGATGTTCAAAATAATGATACTCGGGAAAAATAAATCCTCCGAGGGCCAAGGGTGTTAAAACGTAGAAGCAAACTGTTACCAGGCTGACATCCGGTTAACAAAACACACAATGGTAACATCCGTCGATGTAAGTTTAACGAGCCTAGAGAAGGTAAGCTCGGTGGTTTTTCATATTTAGAGAATCTGAAAAAACATAAAAGGAGACTCCATTGGGGTACCGTTTTCGAAGGTAGTTTATTCGGTTCGAAAAAGAGGTAAACTAGCACCGACAAGACGTCTATTCAAAACCATTTTAACGAGTGTGATAAAGACAATATCACTCGGCCATTTTTTCATTTTTAAGGAGTCTGAAAAAAGCTTAACTATGGACTCCGTCAGGAATGTTCTTCTGGACCAATTTAACGAGTGTGAAAGAATAAGGTCACTCGACAATCTTTTCAATTTTAGGGAGTCTGAAAAGAGATTAACTATGGACTCCGTTGGGGTTCCTTCTTCATAAGTTTAGTCCCTCAGGCCTGAAAAAGGGATAAAATTATACATGAGAGTACTCTTCTATAGAGATGAAGTTCCATAGAGTATACCTTTGTTCGTACAGTTGACCTTCTGGACCGAAAAAGGGGTAAACTACCATCGGATAGATGTGACTTCAAATTTCAGTTTAACGAGCGTGAAAGGCCACAAGATCGCTCAAAAATCTTTTCATATTTAGAGGGTCTGAAAAGGGCTTAAAAGAAGACCCGTTATTTTTTGGGAGTCCTGAGGGTGAGGGCAAGAGCGAAGAAGAATCATGCAAATGAGGCTCAAACTCCTATTCAGAAAAAACTGCAAGGAATCCCGAGCCTATAGTGTTGTAGAGACAACATGAATACCATAATGCAACCAGGATCTACCTAGGGCATCCATGTTTCGGTAGGCCCTACCAGCAAGTTGTGACACTTCTAAAGTAGATATGATGGTTCTGTGTCACAATCTGATGGGATTGATCCTATGGCAAATGAAAAACACAACAAGATACAAAAATCAGAGTAGAAACCTAACCTATATGCTCAAGTTGATCATTGGAAATTTTTTTATGGACCGTCAAAATTACTCAAAACTCCCAAAAACTGTCCCAATACCCGATCAAATCCCTTCGATGCAATTCCTGAATCACTCTAAATGGTTTTTGGTATAAATAAAATGATAAGGGAGGCCAAAAAAGTGACAAAAAGAGGCCAAAAAGTCTATAAATAGAAGCTGGCAACTCATTATCACTATTGCTGATTTGGAAATTGACTCTGGAGCCAAAAGACCCCCTTTGATAAAAACGATGATTCTGAGAGCTATAGTGGACGAAACGAACTTTCGTCTGGACCAAGTAAGTACAAACTCCCCTATCTAACTATTCAATTCTTTATTTTTTCTTTGCATTTTATTTTTTGGGTGGTCATCGACCTTTAAAGGGTCGGCCCTAGGTCCATGTGGGTTGTCTCTGGACAGACCGCGTGTGCACTCAGGTAGAGTAAACCTTCCTATGTGTACACGCGGATGTCACCTAGAAAACACGCGTGGACCTCCCTTTATATATAAAAAATCAAAAAGAACTCACCCACCCTCCTGAACCTTGTTTTTTTGGCAAGATGTATGTCCACTGGAGGGAAAGGGAGCATGAAGAAGTTGGTGAGTTGGTTGCGGGAGATCTGAATGTCGTGGCCACGTTAATGCAATGTGGTTTGTTAAAGTTCTTCCTATGTCCGTTTATGCGGGCACAACCGAGGCTACTGAATGCCTTGGTTAACTATTGGCACCTTGATGTAGAGGCTTTCATGCTAGAGGGGCAATCACTGGTGCCCACCACTGAGGATATCTACTTTTTGACTGGCCTCTCAAGGAGAGGGGAACTAGTCAATTTCAGGATGTTTCCGTCGGGGCCGCATAACATAGCGGAACTGATAGCCCTGTAATGTGAGGCTGGGACAAACCATTTGAGCTCCTAGGTGCCTATAAGAAAGATCACTAACCCATCGCTGCAAGCGGTATTGTTGCTCATTGGGAAGATTACCGGTTCAGCGGCCTTGCATCAGGCATCTCACGCACAGATGAACTATGTTGTCCAGTGCTTGAATGCACAAATTTTCGACTGGAGTACTACACTGCTAGAGTGTATGAAGAGGCAATTGACAGATTGTCATTAGTGGACATAGAGGAACTTCGGGTTTGGGACTATTTTGTGTTCGTTCTTTTTCGAGAGAGTTCCGAGTTTTAGTGCTCGGGTAGTGGTACGAGGACATCAGGCCTCTTTTCCTACTGTGTGTAGATGGGCAGTGTTACTGCCGCGGCAGGGTGGTGGAAGGACCAATTAGTCCTTCAATGATGACTTTTTTGCATGGTTGTCACAATGGATCCCGGTTATAGAGGACTACCCCTATGTTGGGATTGATTTTTCGAGAGACCCAGAGATACCAGTACCTCCTGGTGAGGAGTGAGAGGAAATGGGTAAGTCTCCACCTTTGTAGTTTTTTTTGTTGTATATGTAATTTTTATGTCGTTTTTGTTATATATCATCATTTTTTTATATGCCAAAGAATTTAACAGATATATTTTTGTTGCATGCATATGTGGGACCATTGCGACCTATCAATTATGCAAGGAACAGGCATCATCCTCGGCCAGGGGCCACAGTAGCCGCTGTCGGGGGACCAGCAGTAGCAGGAGAACTCCTAGCTAGGGAGGCTAAGAGGGTACTTAAACGAGTTGAGCGGAACTTTACTGCACCCATTCACACAGTCCCGATGGTAAAGATTGAGGACCTGCTGCCATCCATGCAGCCTCATGTAGTGGGGGCACCTCAGACGTGGGTCTGATTGTTTAGGCGTTTAGCCCATGCTGTGGACCAGTATAACAGGGCCCATAGGCCCTGAACCTATTTAAACATTTTATGTGCCACGAGCACTACTTGTATATATTTTTTGAGGGAATAAGCCCCGTGACTTGTTATTGGCCCTATTTTTGAGGCGCTTGCGTCCATCTATGTACTCTGGTTACTTTATGATATTATATATGTTTTTTTTGGTCTTTTGTGTCTTATGGATCATGTGTACAAATAATGTATTTACATGCTTATGTTAATGTTCTTTCATATGTGTGCAAGATGCCAATCTAAAATTTGATTAGCTAGAGTATCTGTAACTTGGTTTAATCTCCTAGGAACATGAAAATATGTAATATAATCAAAGTTTCATTCTAAGAGACGTACCTTAAGGAATCGTCGGTGTAAAGTTGGATCATGAACCTGGTATACTCTGTTTAACTGAGACACAACCAGGTGAGCGTCAAGGCAAGAGAAGGGCGAACTACCTCAGGACATTTCCCTTAGAGGAATGTCAAGCACTGCTAGAGAACCCTGCACGAATAGGAGAGACTTATCAAGCTCTCACTGTAACCTCTGGGAAGCTTGCAGAAACATTGATGAATTTTAGAAGTGTTTTAAATGGATTGGATACAGTCCATATCTTCAGGCAGAGCCTACTCATGATACCTGGCCAGAAGAGGAGAAGCCTATTATCCACAACCTTGGTCTTGATCAGCCTAATGATCAGCCAATCAGATAGACCCGGAGATGAGAAATACCCAATGACAAAGTGTCACAAAGTAATTCAATAACTACACTATACTCGATGACATTATTTGTGGTGTCACCTAAGCATATACCTCTGAAAGATAACAACTGGCCTTGAGGTGTAAAGATTACCCAAGTTGCGGAGGCAAGCCTCTGAGTGTGTCGACTAGCACAGTCTGCATACCCAATGAACACCTCAGAGTCACTTGACATCTGCCACAGTGACAAAAGATAACATCAATAATATGTCCATAACACTTAAAAGAAACTAAAAAGTAACAGTACAAAGACTATACATATGTTACAAAAAGTTACCCACAATGACCTGCCTATGAGTAATACTTCTTGAGGTAGAGCCCATTTCTAGGCTCTGCCAAAGCATTCCCTTCAAAATCAACCAGACGATAGGCACCCTTTTTTAACTCCTCTTTTATGATGGAAGGCCCGAACCACATGGGTTTGAATTTGCCTGCCCCCAGGGGGTCCTTATCTTGGTCATAGACCAGGACAAGGTCGCCTTCAAAGAAAATCTGAGGACGAACAGACCTATCATATTGACACTTGACCTTATGTTTGTGAGCCTCGTTGGCCAGGGCCGCATCACGACACTGTTCATAGAGCTTCTCAAGGTATACTAATTGTTCTTCGAGTGGAGAAGTGTCTGGCAATAATTGTACTTCCATATTTTGGGATATGACATTCAATGGGCAAGACTGCCTCCAGCCCGTAAACGAGTTGAAAAGGTGAGAAATCAGTTGTTGTCTTAACAAATGTTTGGTAAGCCCATAATGCTGNGTTCATAGAGCTTCTCAAGGTATACTAATTGTTCTTCGAGTGGAGAAGTGTCTGGCAATAATTGTACTGCCAATTTTAGAGACGGGATATGACATTCAATGGGCAAGACTGCCTCCAGCCCGTAAACGAGTTGAAAAGGTGAGAAATCAGTTGTTGTCTTAACAAATGTTTGGTAAGCCCGTAATGCTGAGTATAACATCAAATGCCAATTTGACTTGGCTGAGTTGATAGTTCCCTGTAGAATAGTCTTAAGAGTTTTGTTTACAGCTTCCACCTGCCCATTGGCTTGGGGGTAGTAGGGTGATGAATGTTCTTGCCGTAACCCAAGCTTTGATGTTAATTCAATCATCATCTGATTTTGAAAGTGACTACCATGGTCAGTGACAATCTCCCTCGAGACATCGAACCTTGCTATGATCTGGTTGAATAAAAAGAGAGCTTCAGTCTCTCCATCATGTTTAAATGTTGGCATAGCTTCAACCCACTTTGTGTAGTATTTGACAACTACGATGATATAGCGATGCCCCCTTGCTAAAGGGGGGTTTCATGTGGTGTAATCAATCCCCCACTTGGTGAAGGGACCAACGGTGATGACAGAAAACATGGGAGCGGGATGTGTCCTCATCTTCTGAGAGAAGATTTGGCACGGATGGCATTTCTTGACCGATTCGATACAATATTTGATAAGTGTTGGCCAGAAGTAACCTACTCATAGAATATTTTGGGTTGTTTCCAACCCAGAAAAATGACCGCCACAAGCTCCGGTATGGCAATTGTTAAGCACGATAATTGCCTCCTCATGAGTGATACATCGGTGTAGGATGCAGTTTACACCTCTCCGATACAACGTATCATCGAGTATGAGATAATTCTTAGCCTGATGGCGTATACGTTGACGCTCATCATGAGAAGCAGAAGTGGGGCACTTCAAAGTCTGGAGATAGATAAGTATATCTCCATACCGGGGATCCAAAGATCTGATCAAAAACATAGCTTCCCAGATAGGCAATTCTTCAAGCACAACATCACCTGACTCAACCAGAAGTTCCGAAATAAGCTCTGCGAAGACCAGTGACTTTTTGGACTTTGATGAAACGAATTCTAAGTCAAACTCCTGGAGGATGACTATCCATCTACTAATGTTTCCACCTGTTACCTGTCATGTCAACATGTACTAGAATGGATTCACGACAGCAATGACAGTGGTCTTGCAAAATAGAATGTAATGACGGAACCGTTGAACAACATGAACTGCTGCCAATGCAAGTTTTTTGATATGAGAATAATTGAGTTCTGGTCCTATGAGGCCTTGGCTGAGGTAATAGATCAGGTATTTTGAGAACAAGTCATCTTCCTGAACTAAAACCATGCCAATGGTTGACTCTGTTGCAGCCATATATAATAAGAAATCTTTGTTATAGTTAGGTGGCCGAAGCAGAGGGGAAGTTGTGAGGGCATGTTTTAATGCGTCAAAAGAGCATTGAGCGGCATCATCCTAGTAAAAAGGAACATATTTATTCAGTAAGCGCATAAAGCCCTTGGTGATTTTGGCATAGTTGGCGATGAAGCGTCGTAAAAAGTTTGCCTTGCTTTGTAGACTCTAAAGTTGAAGGATTGTGCGTGGGGGGGGGGGAATGGATTATTGCCTCCACCTTGAGAGGATCAACCATGATCCATGTTGTTGATATGATGAAACCTAACAAACGTCCTGACATTATGCAGAAGCTGCACTTATTTGGATTCAAGCGAATCCGAAAGTAGCAACAACGTTCAAAGATAAGTCTAAGGTGTGTGGGATGATCCATTCTCTTGTGAGATTGCAATGCTAAATCATCTAGATAGGCCTCGAATATATGCTTGAGTTCATGGAAAGAAAAAGACATGGCCCGTTGAAAGGTTGCTCCAACATTTTTAATACCAAAAGGCATCTTACGATATGCGAATGTACCCCAAGGACAAATAAATGTCGTTTTGTGCTGGTCTTCGGGTTTGATTTGCATTTGATTATATCCAGAAAAACTGTCCATGAAAGAAAAGGCTTTGCAACCAACACATTCATCAATGATCTAGTCTATGAATGGTGTTGGAAAATTATCTTTGGGACATGCCTTGTTCAAATCACGTAAATCGGTACATACACGAATCATGCCTTGTTTTTTATTGACCGACACAGGATTTGACACCCATTGAGTCAAATGGATAGGATAGATAAAACCTGCCTTTAGCAATTTCTCAACCTCAACCTTAATGGCTGCTTCTTTCTTAAGATTAACTGGATGAAGCTTCTGTCGAACAGGCTTGGCATCAAGATACTTTGTAATCTCATGTTCAACTATTTTTGGGTCAATACCTGGCATTTCCTCATAAGACCAGGCAAAAATGTCGTGGAATTCTTTGAAAAGATCTGTGTAGATTTGAATCTCTTCAGGGGAGCAGTCAGCTTTGACGAAAACATTCTCCATGATGCCAGGGTTTCGGGAGATATTGATCGGTATAGTTTCAGTGGTAGTTGACATATTGCCCTCAGCATAAATTTCATGTGTAGCTAAGAGATTAATAGGGCACGATTGATCTCCCGTCATGGTCACAGTGAATTCTCCTGCTTTGATTCGGCTTAACTCTGGGAGAAAATATGATCTGTGATGAAGATCTTCCCAAGGTTTGTCTGGACTAGTCATTGCTTTGATTACTGCTTCGTCAGAAGGCAAGACTAAGTCTAACGAATCGGTGTTAGTGAGAGAAACCTAAGCCCAAATAGGCTCTAGAAGTGGATCTAACTCTTGTGCAGGAGTCAGATCAGTGTTAGCTGAAGCTTGATGGACTAAAGAGTACGCTACTTCAGCTGCAGACAAGGGCATGGACATGCCCGAGGATTATCAATCATCAAGACCGTGGATGCCCCCAAAGCAGGGTCAGGTCTAGAGAAATACAATTGATCGATGGTCACTATCCGGCCCTCATGTGGAAACAACAAGACCTGGAAAACTGTAGCAACCACAGCTTGCATAGCATAAGTCCAACTCCTTCCTAACAAGAGGTTATAGTCATGGAGAGCATCGACTACCTCTACTTTGACACACACAGTCTTCCCTCCTAACTGCACGGGGAAAGAAGGAACAATGCCATGTGGTCGGAATGAATGACCKTCGAAAGCGGTGAGGAGAGTAGGTGACGGAGACAAAAYAGGCTAGCTAATGGCTTTCCAAAATGCCAATGACATAACGCATGTTGAGGCACCCTCATCAACCACCGTGCGGAAGATATTTCGAGTAAAAKTTTTCTTGGGATAAGCCACTACTATATGAAACGCTACGTGGTAAGGCATACGAGGTTTTAAGTCGGTTGTATCCAACATGATTGTACCCAGATTACAATTCTCRGTAGAGCCTAAAGTGGTTAATAAGGCTTTCCTCTGAGAAGGACAACTTTGGAGGACTTCCAAAGCGGACATCACACAAGGGGTTTGTGATAAATCTTCCACCACAGAGTAGTTCTGGGTGGCCCTTGCGTTTGGGTTATGAGAATCTTTTTTAAATGCACCTTTGGGAATGCGTGTCATTGTTTCTCCCAACGTCTTCTCAATCTATAGAGGAAGAGATGGGAGGTCAACTTCTTTACCCTTCTCAGAAGTGCTTGGTTTACTATAGTCGTGTGCTCTAGTCAATATAAAAGTGTCACCCCTAACCATATATACGTTCGCGGATGCGGGGTTGTTCGAAGGAGGACATGGTTCCTGGCTACCCCCTTCGGTTCTTGCAGAGGCTTGAGTTAGATTTTTCCCATGCTAAAATTGATTAGTCAACACAACCTGTTGTTGCTACATCACAAACTTTTGGGCCTCTGCAAGTCGAGGACATAGATGGGTCAGGTGGTCTTCCACACACAAGTTGCATGGATACCTTGCCTTCCGTTTTTCAGTGTTTTCTTCGCCAGCATTATCAGTGGGTTTTTTATCTCCCTTACCCTTCTTTCGTTGTTTTTTCTTTCCTTCAGGCTATTGGGTGGACTTTGGGTTAGTCGATTGCACTGTGTGTACCTCCGACGTTTGGGTAGGGAGAGTAGCCAAAGTAGTAGTTTGACTGGTTGCTGTGTGTTGTATAGATAATTGCTGCAACTTCTTCGTCAATTTCTCAGCGGGATTTATTTGTGTTGAACCAACAATACCATCGGCATGTGGTCCATCTCTCTGTCTAGGTTTATCCAGTATTAAACGTGGCGCATATGGCAAGATGTTGTATAATAAACCAGACTGAGAATAGATGAGCTCAAACTGTTGAGCCCTCATGATGGCATCTTCTTCGGAGAAAACTCCTGACGTCACGACGTATTTGGATAACTGCGGGACCAAAGACTTAAGGAACCACTCAAGCAGGAATGCTAGTGGGACTGGAACCTTGATTAAACTCTTCCGGCGTCTCCATTCTCGGATGTGAACAGAGATATGGTCCACTGTTGTCTGTTCGAAATTGGCCAGCAGCTCTGTGCCAGTGTCTTATCTCACAGGTAACTGAAAATGGTTGAGGAAAGCCATTGCCAGCTCACCAAAAGAAGAGTATCTTGAGAAATTGAGCTCAATGTACCATTTCTTGGCACTCCCAACGAGAGTATGTTGAAACAATCGCAATTGTACGGAGTCATATTTCAATGAGTTAGATGAGCACCAAAGATGGAAGGTAGTCATGTGATCGCCTGGATCTTCGTTAGGCTTGGCTTCGAACTTTGGAATGTCCAAAGGCAACTTCGTTGGCATAGCAGGCCAACATGGATTGTGACAAATGGGGTCATTCAACAACCTTGTCAAATCTGGCAAGTGCAAATTCGCCAGGAAAGGTAGTTTGGGTTGTTGGTGATAACCTGGGAAAAATGGGCCTGGATTTTGACTGGCACTAGGTTGCCAGGAAAAGTTTGGCTGCTGGCGTGGATTTTGGTAGAAACCATGGCCCTGGCCAGCATATGGATTTTGCATATGTGGAGACATCATCGGCTGATTTCCCAAATAGGAAATAGATGGTTGGGAAAGCATTATATTTGAAGGACTCTGGGAAGGATTGCCCCACGGTGGTCCCATGAGGATGGGCATAGTAGTTTGTCTGGGGTTCCATTGATTGTGGAAAGAATTACCCCAGATTGGCATTCCGGACGAGAGAATGGATCCCTGCCCTGAATTCCAAGGTCCTGTTGTGGAAGAAGTTCCTAGGTTTGCCCCATGTGCAGGAATAGTACCCTGCATAGGAGTAGTTTGTCCAAAACTGGGATTGCCCCCAGTCGGGAAAGTGGCGAATGAGAAGGTGTTGTTGCTAAATGTTCCAGCCAAAGAAAATGGTGTCGAACCTATCGACATACTATGCAAAGGTGGTCCTTGACTCCCTGCTCCAAATAAACTATGGTATATAGGTTGTCCGATGGACTGCTGATGCGAGCCACCGAGTGAAGGGGACGAAGGAGGGATATGAACTCCTCCATAAGGGAAAGCATTAAAAGGAGCAGGAGTGCCCCCAATGTGACCTTGCAAAGGAGCGCTAGAGATCCCTACCCCTAGACCTAATGTCTGTAAAGTAGAGTAAGAAAGTACAGGATTTGTACTTGAACTAGGCATCCCGTATGAGAATGGAGGGCCTGTCGCACTTGGTGTGAAAGGGGTTGTGGCCGCCGCCAAAGACGGGATCAGACCACTGTGTGATGTAGAAGTGGTCGAGACCATGGTGGCTCAGACTGATGATGGTGGGTTAGGAGGTGAAAACTCTCCTGTGGGGACAACCATAGCGGGAATGGAAGAATTCCCAGAGGGAGTAACAACATTTGTTTCCATTGTTGTGTGCAACAGTGTCTGGTGCTCGTAAAATTGGATTGGTACGATGAAAGGTGCCAGGAAATCAGTGGTTGGGGTTTCAACTAGGCCAAGAGCATGTGCTTCAAGGTCCAAAATGGTTGATTCCTCCAGTTGTTGGTCGGGCACAATTTCTTGTAACTGGGTTGCTTCAAAAGACCCTTGTTGGTCTAGCTTCCGCCTCAATGGTGGTGGGGGTGGCTCCAGTGTAACCGGCAGTAGGCCAAGAAGCCTTTGTGACCAGTGGAGCTTGTGATCCTCCACTGTGTGAGAAGATCAAAGACACTCTAACGTAGTCTAAATGCTCAAAAGTAACACACACTAAAAAAGTCCCTAGACGATAAGATAGGCAAACACTAAACTAATTGGAAGAATAGTTACAACAACCAACACTAGAGCAACTTATCAGTGCAAGTGAAACTCGAACACGGAAGCACCCTCCGGGTATACTATGCAAAGTGTGGCCCGATGTTTTTCCTAGGTACTGTGCTATACCCCTGCAGTCACCTGTGTATGTCCCTAAAATAGATAGGCAACTAGGTTGCCAGCGTGCAAACAGTCACCAGGCAGGTACAGTCGAAAGTCAGGTAGACCACAATGAGTAGGGTATCGAGCCCAAAACCTGTCAAGGGTATCGAAAGCAAGTGGTCCGAAAGAAAACTGAGGACCTCGAATGGATTCAAGACCCACGAAGCCCCGTGGCAAATGCAATCAACGAAATCCCAAAACAATCCCTCTATATGTGTTCTCCACTACGATTGGTCCAGTTTTGGAGGGGTTATCTCCGCTACCTTTCCGCACCCGACCTCGTGTTTATCCCCTGTGTTAGAGGGGGGTCCCAGATAAATTTCACGATACTGGACTTAGACACTCCCTAACTCATACTCCAATGTTTGATTTTAAATGGCCTTGAAGAGTTTCCTCTCCAACCTAATCCAAGGCCCTAATCCTGAACTAGTTGGTGAACCCTACAAACATAAAAGTCTAGTAGATTTTAAATTAAGCGTTAATTTTATGGCTTTGTCTTATGTCAAGGGGTATGAAAGTGAAACTGATGATGTGTAATAGACGAAAGCAAAAAATGAATAAAAAAGTTGGAAACAAAACTTTTACTTAATGCAAAATTTCAACAACTTTTCAAAATAAATATTTTTAATTTTCTAAGATTTTGGACAACAAACTCAAAAGAAATTTCACTTGACTACAAGCTACTCATGATCTAAGTAAAATGTAAAAACTTATGAAATAAATGACTTTTCCCTGGCTAATAATGCAGAAACACACTCTTCAACCAAACAAGAAAATGAAAAGAGATTATTTATTTATTTATTTAAATGCTTGATAAAGCAAAAAGGAAAAATACCAACAAGCAAAAACCAAGAAAACAATTCTAGCCTAATTGCAGATCACAAAGAATCAGGTCAGAAATCACACACTAGCAAAAAAAAATTAAAATGACTCTCACACTTGTCTAAAAACCCTAAAAAATTATTTTTATGACAACTTTTAAATGAGAAAAAACAAGCTAAGGGTAAGATTAATCCTAAGCTACTGACTGCTAAGACAGAGTTTCAAACACTTGAGAAGAATAATTGTTATCAAGGGAAAGGATGATTGCCTTACTCTCAACAAAAAGTATCTTGTACAAGCACGTGACTGTTAATCTAATAGCACGCGTGCGAACGCGCACTAGATAGAGATAGAGGGCGTGTACACACGGGCTGACCTTGTACAGGTCGTGTGTATATCTAAACTCTAAGAAAAAATGAAAACAGACAACCCAAAAATAGGAAGAGACCACTGATATTGATAACCAGAATCCCTTGAAGGCTTGGACACTCTTTTTTAACAAAAAAAACAAATAATGTAAGGAAAAATGATAAAGAAAAAACAATCTGAGATAGGACTGCAAACAACCAAGCCTCAGACATAATTCCAGAAAACCTCTGAGAATGTATGATTCTGACAGGGAAGAGGATGTCTGCCTCCAAAATTCTTTGGACTCTACACACTACTGCTACCTCCTCAGCTAGTGTTCGCACGTGGTTTTTAAGAGAGTAGGGCGTGGGTACACACGTGTAGACCTTATGCAAGCTGCATGTACCTCTATGGGTCCTGACAAACACAGTCAAGCAAATTAGAGAAAGATGGTATGGAAAACTAGACTCTTTGCTAGCTCAGGCCTTACAGAAACTAAAAAAAAAAAACCAACAAGAAAAACCAGTCTTTTTCTAAAAACTACCCAAAAACAAATAAAACTCCTAAGAACCCTAGAGATCTTCCCCAGTATGGTCGCCAATTCTGTTGTGAGGGAAATCTCCTTACGGACTAGCAAATAGGGTTAGACTTTGCATGCAGATATGACCTATAGAAAATCTACTTTCTACTTTCGTCCCCAGACTTAAATCCCATTTATTTTTAATAAATGCATGGCTAGATCAACCTACCTTGTTCTGGGTGTTTGATGTCGATCCCTTGTCGCACTTGATTACTTGTTCGCAGTTCTCCTTTCCAATGCTGACCTTCATACAAGACAAGAAACAACTACACATGCATACTACCTATCGTGCTTTTGTCAGTCCACACGGGTTGTTTTAGGTTAGCCAGCGTGTACACGCATGCAGTAATGGAGTAGGGCACGTGGGCCTTTATAAAAGAGGTTTTTTAAAGAGTTGTTCAACAGTGCTTTGGCAAATAAGGGATATGAGATGGCCTTATGCCAGGTAGGCATGTGTGGTGCAATTTAGGGTTATAACACCTGCCAAGATTGCAGTAATTGTTAATTTATCACCACCAAGAACAGTCTGCCAATTGAGAGTGACATTGGGACACACAGGATACTACAAGAAGTTTATAAAGGGGTATGCGAAGATTACTATGTCAATGGATAAATTTTTAAGAAACAATATCAAGTTTCAGTGGAATGAGGACTGTCAACGCAGATTGGGCACCTTGAAAGAAAAGATGGTAACCACACCAATACTGGTATTCCCAGATTGGGAAACGATGTTCCACATCCATGTAGATGCATCATCCATATCACTTGGATCTACTTTGGCGCAGCCAGTAGCAGGAAAATTGGACCATCCTATAACATTTTCTAGCAGAAAACTATGAGAATCACAGAAAAATTATAATACCACCGAAAGGGAAGGCTTAGTGATGGTCTATGCGCTTCAAAAATTCAAGAATTATTTATTGGGGAAACATTTCAAGATGTTCACAGACCATTCAACACTCAAATACCTCATCAACAATTCATTGTTGGGGGGGAGAATTTGTATATGGTTATTACTATTCCAAAAATTTGACTTTGAAGTGATAGTCAAACCAGGAAATTTGAACACAGGACCTGACCACCTATCAAGGATCACAAATGGGGAGGAACCTACGAATATAGAGGAAAAATTTCTCGATGAAAAGTTGTTTTCAGTCTAGATAGCCAATGAATACTTCACAAAAATAATCCAGTACTTGAGTATAGGGACTGCGCCATAGGAATTCAACACTGTGCAGAAGAAAAACCCAGTAGTCAGGGATATAGAATATCAATTGATTGCAAGACACTTATAAAAAATGAGCGCAGATAGCATATTGAGAAGATGTGTTATAGAGCATGAAAGACCAAGGATCTTAGCAGAAGACCATGAGGGAATAAAAGGAGGACATTATGCAAGAAAAGCTACCGCGCATAAGGTATTGCGTGTAGGACTATGGTGGCCAACTGTTCACAAAGAATCAAGGGACAACTTCCATAAATGTGATGTATGCTAGAGGGTTGGTAAACCAAATAGAAGGGATGAGATTCCCATGAGACCACATGTAACCTTACAGGTATTCAAAAAATGGGAAATAGATTTTGTGGGACCAATTAACCCACTATCAAAAAGATTAGGAGCGAGGTCCATTATCACTGCAACAAAATACCTGACAAGATGGGCAAAAGAAACACCAGTAAAAGATTGCAGTGCAGAGATAACAACACACTTCTTGTTTGAGCACGCAATCACTAGATTTGGATGCCCAAGGATTTTGATGAGTGACCAAGGAACTCACTTCATTAACAACACTATTAGGGCTATGACTAAGGAGTTTTAAGTTTATCATCAAAAGAGTACACCATATCATCCTCAAGCAAATGGAACAGTGGAAGACTTTAAAAAAATCCTCGATAATGCATTGACAAAGATCTAAATTAACGTTAATAGGGATGATTGGGGATTGAAGATACCAATAGTATTGTGTGCGTACAGGACCACATGAAAAAATTTTACAGGATAGACACCATTCACATTGGTGTATGGACAAGAAGCAATGGTGCCATTAGAATTTTTGGTACCTAGTCTGCGCATAGCAACAATTACAAACATGACAGAGTGAGGCGCGGTACAGGAAAGGCTAAATCAACTAATGATAATGGATGAATATAGGATTATAGTAGGGTTTCACCAAGAAGTACATAAATAAAGGGACAAATCTTGGCATGACAGACATATCAAAAGGAAGAATTTCAAGAAAGGAGACTTAGTCTTGGTGTATGATAGTAAATCTCTTCATCACCCAGGAAAACTCAGAATGCATTGGTTAGGACCATACAAAGTAAAGTCTGTCACAGATGGGTGAGATGTACAGTTGAAGAATTTAGGAGAAACATAACTCTGAGGGATGATCAATGGGATTCGATTGAAGCTGTATAGGGACAATCGAACTCCCAACACTTATAAAACAAAAACAAAAAACAAACAGAAAGGGGTTACTGCGCCGGACATCAAAAGACATCAAAAAAGGTGTAGTGCACAAAAAAGATAATGAGCACACGCACTTGAAATTGATACCATGACGGAGAAAGGACCAATGGTCACTAAAAGGAGGAAACATCAGAAATAGAGGGTACGACAAATAAGCAGCAACAGACAAGAATGATTTTAAGGATGGAAATTTATTTTAAAATGTAGAAACCTTGGCGAATCTTACAAATCCTTCATATTCCAGCTATAAATGTTTGGCGATATTTTTGTAAAAATATTCAAATTTCTAAGGATTTTATACAGTTTTTATAAAATTTTGGCGATTTTTAAGTTAAAATAATTGTATCGTATAGAATTTGGGCGAATCATTTTTAAAATAACAATTCTCTTTTTTGGAAAAACCGTGGAAAATTAGCCCATGAGCGAAATTTAGCCCCTAAAAACATCCCTGGCAGCGGACGACGACAATCAAAATTAAATGAAAAGAACGATGGACAGGGCGTCACATTAATCGTGTCAACTAGTGACGACAAGGGGAATCAATGGAAAGTATGCATGAAGCATCGATTAATTTAAAATGCAATTTTGGTAATGTCTCCGGGAAGCTTCACACAATTTCTATATAAAGGAAGCACGCCAGGATTGGAAGGGTTATTATGAAATTGAGAAAAACATAGAGCGATAGAGTATAAAGAGAAGAGAGCGAGGTTTCAGAGGTTATAGATCCCACGAAGTTCGACGAACACCATCTTTACCACCATGGCACCACCCAAACTGGGAGAGCCGATCAAGACTTTTAGACAACCTTGAAGCAATGTCATACCATCACCGCAACCAGAGGGAAGTGAAAAACAACCACCTTAGCCTCTAGAATTTTTCAGTGTGAATGAAATCCCATCGCTTGATATGACACCAAAAATCCCTACACCAATGGTGGAGGAAACCCAATAAACAACAATAGTGGGCATGGAAATTGATGTGCCAAAAGGGGGACGGGGCCAACAGGGTGAGGATGTAAGAAATAATTCGCATCCTAAAAACCATGAAGAATCCCCAAGAGTCAATGGGACGGTCCCAAACTAGGTAGAAATGATCGTGCCAGAGAGATCACACACAACCACGTCGGAACAGCCATAGGAGGGCACAACCAAAGATGTCACCGTCCAGGCATAGGAGTATGATGAAGATAGAACAATGGAGGCTCTAACCTCAATTCAACCACCACAACGAAAGGGAAAACAACAAGTACCAAGGTCACCTTGCAAGCAGGCCGCCACAACCAGATCTGCAAATATACTTCAATAATACCAAGAATAAACCATAAACCATTCACCATAACATGAACACAAGAAATAGAGAAAATCCTTGAGGTAGGGTAACACCATATATTAATCCTTATGGAAGGATAAAACTCCTCAAGCAATCCTTTCTTGTACAATCACAATATTCTTCACTATGTTTTATTACATTGCCTACACTTCTTTATATATCTCTCCCTATCTCTTAGGAACCTTCTAGAGAGCCTTCTCACATTTATTAAATCCAACTACCATAGTGGGTCTTTATTAATATAGTGGACCTAGTCCACCTTACATTGAATGACCACATTCCCATATATTAATTGACTTCCACTAATAACACATAACTACATTCCCATTGGGTACCTCCCTAGGTACCCCATATTACCTCCCTAGGTATACTACATTCCATCCCCC
>JASDQU011402065.1:235931-251299 GCA_032191745.1 Picea mariana
CAGGCCTCCTCTCCCCCGCACTCAACACCTAAGACCCCCTCGTCCCTTGTTAATTCAAATTCCTTGAGATCCAAGGATTTCCTAAATTATTTATCCCCCTCAAAAGGGGGTTTGTCCCTCGATCCCCCACCTCCTTCTCAAGTTGGGGGAAATCCCACCTATCAAAAGCCAAGGAAAAATTTGTGGTGGAAATTAGAAAAGGAACTCAAGCTACCATTACAAGGGCCCTTAGAGTGGGTAAATCCCTTCCTTCTAGGTCCTGATGTTAATTCTCTCTTTCAACATAAGGGGGTTGGGGGTTTACACCAAAACATTATCCATCAAGAGACTAATAGAAAGCTTAAAAACTAACATCATTTTGATACAAGAGACTATGTGCTCCGGAGATAAAGCTAGGGGGACTTTCAGTCAGTGGCTTAGGAATTGGTCTTTCAGCAAAATTGATGTGGATGGTATGTCAGGGGATCTTGTCACTTGATGGAGCCTTGATTTTCAAGCTCTTTCTTCCTCCTCAATATGATCCTCTATCTCAGTTAAGCTAAGACATAAAAACAATGATTTTTCTTTTACAACAGGAAATATCTACGAACCATACTCTGATAGGATCTCCTTTTGGGAGGAATTGTGATTGGCAAGCGTTTTCTCTAACCCTCTTTTGGTGGTAGGGGGGACATAAAATTCACCCTCTCATTATGAGAGGTGTGGGGTGAAACCCCATATTGGATCGATAGAGATGCTTATTTTCCTCCTTTTTGGATAATGTTTGACTGGTAGATATGGAGCTCGTCAAGTTATCCCCCACCTGGAGAAATTTCAAAACGGAAGAAGAGGAGGTGGCAAAGAGATTGGATCAATTCCTAGTCTCAAAAGGCTTATTGGAAAAGGGTATCAAGTTTAATTTTGTGGTTGAGGTGGGAGGATTCTTGGACCATCTCCCAATCTCTCTGCATTGGCACCTAGGATGTGATTCCCCCCAGCACCGCTAAAATTTAGTAAGATCTGGCTAGAAGAAGAGAAATTTTCTAAGATGGTACATTCTTCTTTGGAAAATATCTCTCCCAACAAGCCTGAACCAATGATGGTTCATTTAAAATCCAACTTTAAAAGGCTGAGGGGTGCCATTAAAAAATGGTTACCCATATGGTGAGCCCGAAGGTAGCGAAACCTGTTAAAACTCGAAAAGAATCTCTCGGGGTTATACAAGATATTGGATGAGGGCCCCCTCTCCATTTTATATCTATAAGAGCTCAAAATATTGGAGGATAGGTGATCCTCATGGTTGGAAAAAGAGGAATAAGAATAGCACCTCATAAGAAGGGCCCTTTGCATAAAATTTGGAGACAATAACACAAATTGTTTTCACCAGTTTGCCAACTATCGTATAAATCACAATACAATATGGGGAATAAAGGATGAAGAGAATGAAAAAAAAAAATTAAGGAAAAGGTAGAACTTGGGGTAAGGCATTTTAGTAAACTCTTGTCAGCCCCGACTGGATGCCCAATATAGGAAATTATGGAAGTTCTAGGAAAATTCCCCTCATCCTTCATGAATGAAATGAATCAATCACTGGAAGGAGAAGTAATGGAGGCGGAACTATGGTCATCCCTATCCTCCATGAAGAAGCGAAAATGCCCTAGCCCAGCTAGTTATATAGTGGATTTTTATAAATATTTCTTTGATCTGATGAAAGACGACCTCCTCTTGGTGGTAAGGGAATCTTAAAAACAAGTCAGGGTCCACGGCCCACTTAATTTGACCTTCCTATGCCACATTCCTAGAAAGTAGAACTCATAATCCTTTGAATATTACAGGTCGATCTCTTGTTGCAACGTAATTTACAAGTTAATCTTCAATATTATATCATGATGATTGAGACTGATGCTCAGTGAGATCATTGGGGAATAAAAATTTGGGTTTTTACACAATAGACAGATCCATGTAGTAGACATTTCCCAAGATGTCCTCCATTCTGTCAGACAAAAAATCTCCAAGTTGCAATCCTAAAATTGGACCTATCAAAATCCCATGACAGAGTCAGCTGGACATTTTTGTGTCATGTACTTATTTAGATGTGGATGAATTTGAATTCAATTAATTGAATAATGGGATGTTTACAATGTGCCTCTTTCATGGTCCTTATCAATGGTTCCCCTTCCCACTTCTTCAAAGCTTCAAGAGGTATCTACAACAGATGTCCCCTTTCTCCCTTCCTTTTCCTGATAATTGCAGAAGCCCTTAGTAAACTGATAAAGGAAGCCTGGTCCAATGGCCACTTAAGGGGGATTAGAGTCTTTGATTCTGAGGTGGTTACTCATTTGTTTTTTTTTTATGACATTTTTTGTAGCATGCTTGGTTCTCAAAGGGACATGTCTACCCTAAAAAATATCATAAACCTTTACGACATTGCTACTAGAATGGTAGTAAATTTGGAGAAATCTTGCATCATTCTAAACCACTACTCCGAAGTTGAAGAGCCCTCCCTTATAAATATTATCTCGACCTGAAGAATAACCCTCAGTGAAGGAGTAAAGTACTTGAGTTTCTCTCTTAAGCCATACTATTATCAAAAGTAATATTGGAGCTAGTTAATCACAAAAGTGGAGGCCATAATCTCAATATGGGTTAACAGGTTTTTGTCTAGAGGCGGAAGACTGGTGTTACTTAAAGAAATATTAGAAAGCATACATGTGTAATGGAATTTTATCACTGCAATTCCAAAGGGGGTCCTAGAAAAAATCTGCAGGATTGGTTCTCACTTTTTATGGACCAGACAGAATTCACCAGGGGACATTCACTTGGCTAGCTGGAAATATATTTCATACACAAAAGAAATGGGAGTATGGGGGCTGAAGTACATTTGTCCCTTTACATGTGTACTGGCTGGAAGAAATATTTGGAGATTAATATGAGGTAGTACATTGTGGACCAGATTTATGAACTCAAAATACTTCCATAATCAATCTATTGTTGATTGGTTCTGCAACCCAGTCAAATTAGCTAATGGTTCTATTGTATGGAAATCCTTGGTGGAATCCTTCCCACTATTAGGAAACTGGATGGTTTGGCACATTAGCAATGGAAGAAGTGTTTATTTGGAGAAAGACCCTTGGTTAGGTGCAAGAAACAATTCTAAACCTTCCCCTCTCCTCCTTCATTCTTCGAGGGATAAAAGTATCTCTACCATACACGATGCCAACACTGGTATACCATTTTTTAGAGGGTGCATGTCCTAGAAGGATGTGACATCTTTAGGGCTTCTTGAATCTCAATCTGAAGAATGGTATTCCTATATCTCTCTTTTTTGTGAAAACTTCATCTCTTTGGATGAAGGGACTGAGTATTCTCTTTGTTGGTCAAAGATTCATGTGAATGGTCCTACATGGTCAAACTAGGCTACAAGTATTAGCTGGAAGGTGAAGCTTCTCTCCCCACATCTTGGTGGTGGAAACCCCTATGGAAGCTAAAATCCCCTCCCCGCTGCAAAATTACCATTTGGCTCACCCTGAAAAACAAATTGTTGACATGGGACAATGGATTGGGTTGGTCCTAACAAATTCCCTCTTTGTAAATTGCATTCAAAATCTGTTGTTCATTTGTTCATCTATTTCCCTTATGCAATCCAAGTCATGAGAATGATAAAATATCAGTTAAATACCAAATCCGACATGAACAAGGCCTCACTGGAGGATTTCTTCAAAACTTGGATTCAAGAAATATCAGTCTCACTATATGCAGGACTACCAAGCATTATGGTCTCCAATTTATGGTGAGAACATATCAGTGCCATTTTCAAGGACAATTTGTTTCCTCCTAAAGTTACAGCCACTCTTACGCTCAGTATGGAAAAGGAATTTAGGGTATACTTGAGCGAACAAAAGACTTGTACTCTGATCCCTCCTCCTTTTGAATATGTTGTTCCATGGGGTTATTTTAATGGATATAGCCAAGGGAATCCACCTTAGTGTGGAGTGGGGGTGGTTCTTTTTATCACCTATGGTCATTCATTCTCATAATATATGCATAAGGAAGTGGGACAAATAACAGAGTTGAACTCATTACTCTATGGACTTTGTTGGAGAATTCCAAGAAAAAAAATATGAAAAAACTCCAAGTGTTTGGTGACTCCAAACTAGAAATATAATGGGAAAGGGGTAACATCACCATCCAAAACCCCAACTTGGCCTCAATTATGTTAGAAATACAACTAAACTTTAGGGCCTTTGAGTGGCTATCTTTCCATCATATTTTGAGAGAACTCAATACCAAGGTGGATAAGCTCTCCAAGGAAGTGTTACAACTTAATAAAGGAGCCTTTGGTTACTATGATTTTTTCATGGAAAAGAAATAGAAGTCATGGAGTTTCACCTGTGAACAAGTTTTTATAGAAGTCCCAAGAAGAGTTTTTGTATTGTTTGTAATAAGAAAGTATACTACTTGAAGTAGACAGTATGATAAAAAAGCATCTTTTTGTAGAATTTAAATATTTTTTAAGAAAAAATTCAGTGGAAGTTTAAATATTTTGAGTTGAAAGAGGATGGAGTCCTCATGTACAGAGATATGTGCCAAAATCCAGAGAGATGAAAAATATAGTGCTCAAATAAATGCACAATGTTCCATGATGGGCACCCACGATATAAGGAATCAATTGCAGTTGTAAGAAGCCAATAATTTTGGCCAAGAATGAAGAAAGAGGTGGTTGATTACATAGCCATATGCCTAGAATGTCAAAAGATAAAGGTTGGACATATCCATCTAGCTAGAATGTTATAGTAATTTTCCATTCCTGAGTGAAAATGAGAAGTTGTTATAGTTGATTTTATTGCTAAACTTCATAGAAAACTAAAGCAACATGATTCCATCATGGTAGTTGTGGATAAATTAACTAAGGATGCACATTTTATTCTAGTGAAGACAACTCACAAGGAAACCAACATTTCAGAAATTTGCATGAAGGAAATTTCTAGGCTACATGGAGTGCTAAGGGAAATGGAAGAGAAGATAGTAAATATCATGTAGAATTTAAAGGCAGGACAGGAAAGTAAAAAGAGATATGAAGATAAAAACAGGGCATACAAGGAATTCAAAATGGGTGAGAATGTGTTTTTAAAAGTAAAATATAAAAGAAGCTCCCTAAGATTGGGAAGTTGCCCAAAGCTGGAAACGAGATAATGTGGGCCATTTGAAGTCTTAGAGAATATAGGCCCAGTTGCATACATGCTTTCATTGTCTGCATCCATGATCATACCTAATTTGTTTCATGTGTCTTTATTGAAGACATGTGTACGTTATCCTAACCACGTAATTGATTGGACTATGATCCAAGTGGAATGTGAAGGGGACTTTTGGGGGGAATCAATGTGCATACTGGACCAAAAAGTCAAAGTTCTTAGGAACAAATCTATCAGCCTGATAAAGGTTCAATGGACCCGCTATGATCCTAAATATGCTACATGGGAGAATGAGGAGACCATGTGGGCAGAGTACCAGTAAGTTTTTGCAAATTTTGAAGAAAAGTGAATGTGCATTTTTATATAAGCGTGCAAGGTTCCATTTTGGTAGTTGGAGTTCCTACAACCACATTGATCCAAAAATAGAAGGAATAATAACCAATTGTCTTAATTAGATGCTTAAATTTGATTAAAGAGTTCAGCCATTAATTAACCATGCTGTAAAAATAGAGAAATGAAAAGAAACAAGAATGAGACAAAGACAACAAGAACTTGATAATGGAGTTCACCAATGTGTGGCTACATCTCTGGGCCCGCTTCCAAATGGAATACCTCTTTATTGATCTTCAAATGCTCAATTTCTCTTTACAATGTCTCTTTGTTGTTACAAAAGACTTATGATATGTTGTACAAGACCTCCTTTCTCAAATACATACAAGCCTCATCAATCACCTCTCAAAACATGGCACAATGCCTCTCAAAACATGAGAAATGGACAAAATACACAAGCTGCTCCTCAAAACCCTGCATCAAAAAGTTACCCCTCAAGCTCAAAAATATAGGTTTATATAGTTTTTAGGCTCAACAAGAGAATCCCAACTTCTCCTGAATATCTGGCCTCTTTTGGGGATCAAATCCCCCTCCAAATGTCCAAAATATCCTCAAAAAACCAATTTTGGGCCAAAACTTTAGTAAAAATACCCACTTTGTAACAAAAATTAAACAATATGTAGAGTAGCACCTTTGGGATAGGTGCACACCCCTAGGAAATGGTCATATTATTCTTATATGGCCAAGCACCAGCCCTTTGGGTTGCACACTGGCCTTGGATAGGCTCGAACTCTTGGATTCGAGCGTGTACCATGGGACCTCTGGTCAATGGATATAACTTCTTGCGCATTTATATGGATAAGCTCTTGGTTTTGGGGTGAAACACATGGAACCACCCCTTATCACCTCCACAAGCATAGAAATAAGCCACGGGCTCTATGGTGGAGGTGGGTGTCAATGAAAACATGGGTTGGGGCTATGCCCCAGCCCCCCTTCCATGCATGCTGTGGCATACATCCACTTCAAATAATTTTTGGAAGGCTTGTTTTAATAAGCCCCACCTCTTGCACATTGGTAATGGACCTCTCCCCAAAGCTTCAACTCGGTCATAGGTCATGGGTTCAAAATCCATGGACCCCCAAACAAAATTTGTAACACTTTCCACTCAACTGATGACTGGGTGCCACATGGCTAACCATGCATGGGCCACATGGAACCTCCACCTTTACACCATCACATGCCACGTGTCTGACAACTATTGGTCCACACTTGCATCACATGTCTAGTCAGCACGTCAAATGTCGTCACCTACTTCTTCTACGTCAACATCATGAAAATAGCTTGGTGATGTCATGTTGATGTCAGCATTGACTTTTTTCGAGTTTGACCTTTGACTTTTTGCCTGTTTAAGAATCTGATCAGAGTGTGATAACTCTCGCATACAGATCCCATTTGAGAAAGTAAATATATGGCTGGAATCAGCACAATGAGATGGTCACAATGGAATTGGTTTCATTCAATTATGAGAACCTTACATTTTTATCATTTTCTGGACCTGGCGAGCCTCCTGGATCATTCCTCCCCACTTGGAAGATTTTGGACCACCAAAATTCTGGTATCAGTTGGTAACTAAGTGAGGATATTGTGTCCTCACCTTTGTGGTCTCCATCCACTTGGCCTGACTTGGATTTGTTCCCTTCAATCCTACTCGAAGATACTCCACGTCACCCCTGCTAGAAGTTCGAACTCTTTTGTCCAATATAGTGTCTTCCTGCAACTCGTTCATATATTCAGGAGAAAAATATTCGATGATAGGAATATGAACATTTTCTCCTTGATCCTCAATCATAGGAGGCTCATACAATCTCAAGTTTTCCACATTTATAACTGAATAAATTTGCATATATGGAGGCAATTCTAACTAGAAAGCATTAGTACCAATCTTGTCTAAAATTTTGAAAGGACCATAACAAATTGGTTTAATATTTTTAGCTTCACCTTGCATCCTTTCCTTACTGATGTATAACTAGAATTGATCTCCTGCTTTGAAATGATGATCAGCTCGATGCATATCATGCCTCACCTTGTACCTGGCATGGTTTTTCTCCAATTGTTCCTATACCACCCGATGAATCAACTGGATCCATTCAATGAACTTTGTAGCCTTGTCCACATCATTGCGTCCTTCTACTGCAATGTCCTTTCCAAAGACAAAATCCAAAGGAGACTTTGGCAAGTACCCAAAACAAGTTTCAAATGGAGATCTTTGAGTAGAAGAATGTTTGGCTCGATTATACACATGTTGTACATAACACAAATGTTCATTGCAAAGCTTAGTATGTTTGTTGCAATATGCCTGAAGTAGATGCACTACTTTCATGTTCACCACCTATGTTTTCTTGTCTGTTTGTGGTTGAAATGATGTGCTCTTGTTTAAACTGGTGTCCATAAGTTCCCATAAGCTTGACCAAAATTTCCCCAGAAATATGGAGTCTTGATCAAATACAATATAAGTAGGTAACCCAAAATGAACCCATACATTTTCAAATAACATTTGAGTTGTTTTTATAGTTGTGATTGGATTTTTACAAGGAATCAAGACACACATTTTGTTGAACCTATCCACAACTACATACAGGTAATCATGACCTTTTCTAGACATAGGCAATCCCCCCACAAAATCCATAGATACACTTTCCCATGGTCTAGAAGAAATAGGAAGTGGAGTGTACAATCCTATCTTTATGTTACATGGTTTTCTTATTGCACATATAGTACATCCCTTTACATACTGTTTACAGGTGTAAGTGACACCCCGTCAACTAGAAGGTCAAATCCGGACCGGGGTTGTCTAAATAACCCAAGCCGTTTGAAATGAAATGACCCGATGGATTTAATGGCTCTATTGGCCAACTAAAGTCCTAAAAATAATAAAAGAAATGAAACTAATCTAAAAAATCTATGATACTAAGAATATAATTTTAATAATTACAAGTGTTCAAATAGAAACATGAATATGTGCATATGATTATAAAGAGTCTATGTACAACTTGCAAGATTTACTTCAAATCTTATGAAAATGAATGTTCATAATAATGTTTCAAAATAAGATAAAGTAAGAAAAGAAATATTTTTGTTTCTTTAATGTTTAAAGATTTTAAACTAATAAATACTAAGAAAATACAATTGAAACAATGACACAGAAATAGTCAAAGCTAATTAATGCAATCATCGTCTCATTCATATATAAACAAATATGAATAAAATAAAGCAATGCACCTACTAACCTCTCATTGATCAACAATACTAAGCTAAATTCATCTCTTTGTATTTGTATGAGCTCCTCTTAACCTGTGTCAAGTGTAAACCTATGACAAAAGCAAGCATAATACTTCCTGAAGAAACTCAAGGAAGTGTTTCATATTTTGGAGCGAGTTTATAATGACAGAAAGACAAATAATTATATATCTTGTGACCTTGAAATGTCCAATAACTGAAAATGAAAGAAATTACAATTCTCGGGAATGGCGTTACCATCTGTCTAGCATCAGATGTAAACTCAAAATACTTGAATAGATGATCAGTCTCAGATATAAAATAAACCAAAAGATAATGAACCATATAAATGAAAACATAACATGAAAAATTATATGCATAAAAGTCTAAAGCTAGTTCAATACAAATAAAGTTTCATATTCAGAAATTATATGAGAAACAATATTAACATTGCACAATCTACAAAAGCATAAAATTTAACGAGTAAACTGTTTTCTCATATAGTTTCAACAAAATATGTTCATCATATGGTCCATGAAGAACTTTTGGGATAATGAACTCTTAAAGATTGAAAAAATTAATATATAAATGATAGCAATTAACCATGTATTTGATAAAACAGACTAAAGCTAATTGTATCAATGCATAATCAATTATTCAAAGAATATGACGATATTATAATGAAAATAAAACCAATTTACTCACAGGACAAAAGCCATTAAGCAACCTGGAATTCCATATTCTTCTTTGAAAATACTCGTCCATTCTCCCAAAGATTCCAACCATTTGTTACTCCATTTGAAAAAAAAAAAAAGTTTACAAAAGAAATAATATACAAAAGAGAAAGAATAAAAATCCACCTCTCAATTTCCTAGATCCTTTGGCTCTGAACTTTCTCATATATTTATACAATAAATGAACAGTCTGGGCATCACTAATAATTTCCGCCACCTGAAAATTGCCTCATAAAGAGACACAAATATCTCTCAAATCGTGCATTTGTTTGGGAAAATGCTCGCGTGTAAGTTAAAAACGTCCATTTTGGATAGGGTTTTCAACCGTTTCTTCAAATTCCTCACGATTTGGCTACAATAAGTCCCACAAAATCGTTTTTTTGTTCTTGACGCATTTCCAAATTTTATCTGTTGTTGCTCATAAATTTATTTGCAGCAATCCAATATTATTTTTGGATCAATCATATTGAACGTATTTAGATAATAAATCAAGACATGATCAGATCCGTACGAAATAACTGGTAATAGAAACCTGTGAAAAAAAAATCAACCTAAATTAATAACCTAAAATTTGTGAATAAAACAAAATCTAGAACAATAAAATCAAAAATGAATTTAAACTAACTATAAGTTCTAAACAAACATTGTTTATATTTTCCTTTCAAATATGATCTTAAAATTCTAGAAGCTTCAAGTTGATGGAGAGGAGAAAAATATTAATTTTGGTTTTTCACAAAATCAAACAAATGATAGATAATTATTTTTTATATAATTATTTTTATTTTGAAATGAGATGCAAAATGAAAAAGGAATTTAATTAATTAATCTCACCAAATGATTTTGTGAAAATGAGAAACCAACCAAGATATTATTTGATGAAGTATTGAACCCATTATTCAAAAATAGTCAAAATTGTTAATGAGCAAAAGAATGAACACATAATCATAATTTAAATGAAATTAAATAGTTGATAAAAATTAACGTTTTTGTTTAAATTGAGATTTCTACGCTCGTTCCTAAATTTTGACATATACTTTTGTGATGAATGTCTCATACTATAGTGAATGGCTTAAATTTGTCTCAAAGCAAGCCAAGGTATGGAACTATTTGAAAAGGCTGATTTTGTAGCTCATTATAATTATCAAGATTCTAATGGGGGCCCTTTAAATTTTGTAAAAAATTAGGGGGATTTATTGGGGCCCAACAAATGGCAACTTACTGGGTGAAATAGTTATCTCTAATCTGGTAAGATTTCATCTCAGGAAGAAAATAATAAGACTTGGAAAAGGATTTAAGCTCCCTGAAATAAATTCACTCTAAGAACATATAGCATTATGATAAGCTCAATGTTATAACTAGACAATAGAATTTGATTTGCAGAGGATTATAACCTAAAATAATGTCTTAATCAAAAAGTCACGATGTTTATAAAAGAACTTCAATACAGTTGACAGAGCCACTGTTGCCAGCAGGAGTCCATAACCTCGGTAGGGATGTCATTTAACCCACTCAAGTACTTTAATCCCATCCAATAGTTGTCTATCCACATGATGTATACTTCCATAAAAGTTAACTTAAAAGAATATACCTGCTACCTCTCGACCCGACATTGCTTCATTGCCAGCAAGCCTGTTTAGTACCTCGACGAAGTTGTCTTGGTATCATGTGTGCATTTACCCATTGTCAGCGAGCCTATTCAGTACTCCAATGGGTTTACACACACTTCCCACACTTAAGTTCTTCCAACCCTCTTATGCCACTTTTAAATAATAATACAATTATAGATTTATTGATGACAAAGAGAGCAGGATGATACTAGAGGTTAATTGCAATACAGGTGAATAGTTGATCATGTTATTTATTTGCTTTCAAAACTAGAAGTTTTATCATGGTTTAGAGATTTTAGATTTCCTTTAAGAAATCATCTAGAGAATGGGGAAGCACTTAAAAGTGATTCCTTAAGAATATGGACAGCGTACAAAGTTTAAAGATCATCGTAATTCTCAAATATTTAAACCATGTCTCTGGTGTAATACTCTGGCAAAGACAGTTTGAGGACAAAACGAAAGTGACAATTGACTTAAAAATCAATTTTCTGAATTATATCTTAATATCAGGACCCCTTTGAAATATTTCAAATTGCTTGAAAAACACAAGTCTTGAAATTAATGCTTACTTCTGACGATTTCTCTTGGATCAACAATATAATGGTTCAAAAAGACAGACAAGAAGAAAATTCAATCAAAGCAATCAAAGAAAGCTAAAAAAACACACAACAAACCAAATCAAATTTTATTAATGGAATCCAAAATCGTAAGTGCATAAAAATAAAAAATAAAACAAAATCAAAATAGCAAAAGCACACTTTCAAAAACAATTTTGGCCAAAGATAAACCCAAGCTTTGGGATCTACTAGCATCTCACTGTAAAATAAATGAAGAACTAAATCATATAAAATATCATGTGTGAGCAAGTTCTTTTCTTAAGATAGTGATGCATGAGATGTTACTTTGAACAAGCATTATTATTAAAAATAAAAGAGACTAAAAGAAAATAGAAAAATCCTTATTAAGATGAGTGCAGTGCTACTCGTGGCACCTTAGGCCAGGGTTGAATTCGGGTGAATTGATAGTTTAAATTTACTTATCTCTTTACTTCAGGATGGGGCACTTTGGTTTAGGCCGATGGTTATGTCATTTTATATCCTTCAGATAAGGATATAAAATGAGTGTCTCAAAGTTACCTCCTTGATATCTAAATAACGTGAAGATAATCTTACCATTCCCTGGAAACTTTTCAAGATATGAATACTCCAACCAATCTGCAATCCTATCATAATACAAAAAATTACTAACATGGTATTGTTCGAAACAATTCACATACGACATTTATTATTGATGAGAATAAAGTATTAGATTATCATGGAAATGTTAGACAGATTGTCATTCATGTGTTGTCATTGATGTCAACAGTCATAGTAAACAGAGTAGCAAAGTTAATCTCAAGAAGAAAAAGAATCGACAAAAGAACATCACCTTAAGGATGAAGAAATTGTTGATTATTGTTGATCACGATAGGATCAACAATGATAAAATCTCAGGAGGATTAGCAAATGCAGAGATCAAGCTCAGGAGGTATGGTGCGATAAAGCACAGAGCAATTCAAGGCCATTGATTTGGCACTCTGAAATATCATGAAATCGAGAATTGGAAGTTCGAAAGAGGGAGTTGTTCCAAAGTCTCGATACACAAAATCACAATAAGATATGAACCGTTGGATCATGTTAAAATGGAAGAACAGGATAAATCTACAAGATTTGCATCACGGAATAGATCTCGACCGTCATATCATCCGAAGTAAATCACAGTCGCCAGATCGTCCGAAGAAGATATCAGGCGTCAGACTGTCTAAATCAAATCTGGGTCATCTGATCTAGAGAACACGTGGTGAGAAATCAGCATTTCGCTGACTCGCGAACTAGAAAAGTCAAAGGTAAGATTTGTAGGAACTCGTGAAATGCAAAGTAATGATAAGATCTAGACTGTTGCATTAAAGAGGATTGTGGACCGTTGATCTAGAGTATTTCGGATATCAAGAGTTGGAAAAGTCAGTAGTGGCTCATGTTCAAACACCCGACACGTGAAGTCGCGATTTGATCACAGTCGTCAACCAAAGGGAAAACAAGGATCATTGATTGGAGAAGGACATGTGGCATACCAAGTCATCAGACTACGTCAGCAAGGATATGTGGTGCAATCAGACAATGAAAAGTGTCAAGTTGATTTAGCATTTTAGGTATGTGCAGATCATGAATATGAGTGACACGTGGCAGCTACTTGTCTTGTGACATATCATCAAGTGATGTAAGCAGTTACATCACTCCAGGAGTTTTTCTTTGGGATTTTTATCACTACACTCACCCAATGTTCCAAAGTCTCAAATGTCAGAGACTCAAAGTGGACATGAGATGTCTGATCTGAAAGATCACTTCAGGAGCATTCTTGTACCTCAATCTACTATAGTGGAAGGATAGTGTAAGTGGATGCATTAACTGACAGCAAGTAATGTCCACCATTGATGACTTACACAATAGGAGGGTACGTGTCAATGGATCGTGGACTCCGGGTGAAATGCTCTGGGAGAAAATGAGAGCTTGAGAATTGAAAGTCCCGAATGTCGAAGTCCCAAAGCGAACATAAGTCGTTTGATCTGAAATATCACCTCTGGAGTGTTCTCAATCGTTTATCCAAAAAGGACACACATCAGCAGATTGACAGCTCTGGGAGATTGACGTTCTGAGGAAAGAAGGTGTTGAGATATTGAGAATTTTGAAGTCTGGAGACCTGAAGTAAATGGTGGTTTTCCATTTCAATGAATGATTAAATCATAGCCATCGGATTTAGCAGTGAAAGGATGAGTGTAAGGTTAAAGTTGATCGTTGATCTGTCTCCACAAATATAAACGTGAACCGTTTGATTGTTTTGGCGATATTGTAATTGAGAGTTTTGTAATGTTTTAAATCATGAAGACCCGAAGGTCGAAGTTCCAAAATCCCATCAGTCATCCATCTCATCAGAAAATCGAATCGTGACCATGGATTTGGTAAAGTGCTCAAGCACTTGCTTAGGCTTAGCATTCGGTCACCGCTGATGGTCATATGCTATAATATTTTTATTAAATGTCGCTATAGTTGGTAAGCATGTGGTTCTGTAATGCATGGTCATATATGATGGTTTGAAGGAAGTGCCTCCGTATAATTTGGTCTCTGTGAAATTAACAAACACTACTACATATTGAAACTTTTGTGATGACCACTTGCGACAAAAGTACTCTTTCGTCGCAACATGCAAGAGAAAAAGTTCAAGTTTTTTAAATCCACCTCGTAGTCGTCACAATCTCGTTGTAGGTAGTTTGACCAAATTATTATGGTCAATGTTCATCGCAAGAGCGACGACTAAACTTTGTCCGTCGCAAGAGCGACATATTACTTAACCTTAAAATTGACCATTAAAAATGACCTAAAATAAATAGGTAAAAAAATAAATATTTTTAGGTCACTGTCGTCGCAATTGCGATGATAGTGACCTAAAATTGCACTATAAATATTTGACGATTTAAAGATGTTGCGACAATCTTGCTATAACAACGACACTTCTGAAAGGGTATTTTTGTGTGGAAGAATGTCGTGGAATGTTATTAGAGGTGGGGAAAAAAGTAAAGAGGGTGAAAAGGGTGATGGTAGATGTTATTTCCCTTGTAAAAAATGTCTCCTCAGACAACCCGTAAGAATTTTAATAGCAACAGCTACAAAAAATTGTAGGAAATATGGTCACATTGATGGTGGATTGAATGAATATCGTCTCGTGGTAATTAGCTATATATTCATTATCTTTTTTTATTTTGTCAATTTTATATAAAATTCTATATATGTATATATATTGTTTGAATGTGTTTTATAGTATACACTAATTTTTCATGATTGTTTGTAATTATAAAGTTAGAGTTGCCCTCTAACTTTCTGCAGAATATTGCACCAAGTATTAGTAGAAATGATGTTGTACAAGCTGAGGAACATCATCATGACCAAGAAAATGAGGATCTCATGGAAGAAGATGATGGGACAAATCAAGTTAATGATCCCATGGAAGAAGATGATTGGAAAAATCAAATGATCCAAGATTTTTTTTCGCAGCCAGATGAGGATGGGGAAAATGATGGTATTTATGATGAACCTCTATTAGAAAAGGAAAATAAACGACTTTATGAAGGATCAAGAGAAAATCTTCTCTTCACTACATTGTTGCTAGTGAACTTAAAGGTTATGAATAATTTGTCGAACACTTGTATGACATAGATA
>JASDQU011402065.1:252641-267660 GCA_032191745.1 Picea mariana
TTTTTGTTTTTGTAGTTTCTATGCATGAATCTTAATAGGACGTTTCTTTCAATTATTTTATATTTTATAGATTGGGTTTTGGGGATCAATTGAGAGTGATGTGAGGGGGAGGGGAGGGGCCATGTGAGATTCCACCTTCACGTGGTTGGCCTTGTTAAGTAGAGGATCAATTATTCTTGAAACTAAGAGAAGCTCTTTCATTTTTATACCATCATGATCGTATAATATTTCATCAATATTGTTACCTATTTGAATATTCTTAGAATCACCATAAACCCTATTTTTCATATGTTCTAGTAGATATGTTAATGATTCTAAGTTTCATATTTGTATTTGACTGAAGGTCCAGCTAGCATGCAAAGTATCAAATTGAGATTTCAATTTGATAACCCAAATATGAAATGAATCCAAGCATCATTTGATATCGTCACAAGAGAGACTAATGTATATAATCTTATTTTCTATACTATCTTCGAAAACAGTTCGTCAATAATTTTGTGCCATTAGTATGTAATTTTGTAAAAAAATAATGGATCTTGGGGACTACACCATGGTCAAGGACTATCTGCATGCCTTAACGATATGGGAGGGTTTCTGGACTCAAATTTGACTGACACACCTACTTTATTCCATCATCAATTCATCATGGAAATTACCATAAACCCAACTATTTTTCATATGTTATAGTAGATATGTTAATGATTCCAAGTTTCATATTTGTATTTGACTGAAGTTCCAGCTAGCTTGCAAAGTATAAAATTGAGATTTCAAGTTGATAAACCAAATATGAAATGAATCCAAGCTACATCATTTGATGTCATCGCAAGAGAGACAAATGTAAATAATATTGCGACGAATTTTCTATACTATCGACGAAAAAAGTTCGTTGATAATTTTATGCCATTAGTATGTAATTTTGTACAAAAATAATGGATCTTGGGGACTACACCATGGTCAAGGAACGAGGAACGATGAACAAGGAATGAAAGTTGCATGAGGACTAGACACGTCATGTATATACAATGTATCTGCATCATAGTTGTGATGAAAAATCGCTCTATTTCATTGATTTCTTAATCAACACCATCAAGATACTAAAGGCAAGAAACAGTGACATGTGAATGGGGCCAATGTCAAAATGTTTTCAAACTATATCTGTATGCATTGAAATTTGACCTGGATAGACTATTCTCATGCCTTAACAATATGGGAGGGTTTCTAGACTCAAATTTGACTGACACACCCACTTTATTCCATCATCAATTTATCATGTAAACCATAAACCTAACTATTTTTCATATGTTCTAGTAGATATGTTAATGATTCCAAGTTTCATATTTGTATTTGAATTAAGGTACAGCTAGCTTTCAAAGTATCAAATTGATATTTCAAGTTGATAAACCAAATATGAAATGAATCCAAGTTGCATCATTTGATATCGTCGCAAGAGAGACGAATGTAAATAATCTTGTGACGAATTTGCTATACTATCGACGAAAAAAGTTCATCAATAATTTTATTCCATTAGTATGTAATTTTTTACAAAAATAATGGATCTTGGTGACTACACCATTGTCAAGTAATGAGGAACAAGGAACGAAAATTGCACGAGGACTAGAGTACACGTCCGACAACAGGGACCTGCAAATGGGGCCAACATTGAAATTTTTTCAAACAATTTTTGCATGCACTGAAATTTTTCATGGATAGACTATTGGCATGCCTTAATGATATGGGAGGGTTTCTGGACTCAAATTTGAGTGACACACCCACATTCTTCCATCATCACTTCATCATGTAAACTGTAAACCCTAATTTTCTTTCAAAGTACCCAATTTGGTTGGCGCAAGTTTTAGGCTTTCGTCGGTCTTTCTTCATTTTTCTTTCAAGTTCTACATTAATGTATATACAATGTATCTACATCATATTTGTGATGAAAAATCCCTCTATTTCATTTATTTATTGATCAACACCATCAAGATACTAGAGGCGAGCAAGAGTGACATGTGAATGGGGCCAACGTCGAAATGTTTTCAAACTGTATCTATATGCATTGAAATTTGACCTGGATAGATTATTTTCATGCCTTAACGATATGGGAGGGTTTGTGGACTCAAATTTGACTGACGCACCCACTTTATTCCATCATCAATTCATCATGTAAACCATAAACCCGACTATTTTTCATATGTTCTAATAGATATGTTAATGATTCCAAGTTTCATATTTGTATTTGACTTAAGGTCCAACTAGCTTGCAAATTATCAAATTGAGATTTCAAGTTGATAAACCAAATAATAAATGAATCCAAACTACATCATTTGATATCGTCGCAAGAGAGACGAATGTAAATAATCTTGCGACGAATTTGCTATACTATCGACGAAAAATGTTCATCGATAATTTTATGTCATTATTATGTAATTTTGTACAAAAATAATGGATCTTGGGGACTATACCATGGTCAAGTAACGAGGAACGAGGAACAAAAATTGCATGAGGACTAGAGTACACATCCGACAGCAGGGACCTGCGAATGGGGCCAACGTTAAAAAATTTTCAAACAGTTTTTGTATGCACTAAAATTTTTCATGGATAGACTATTGGCATGCCTTAATGATATGGGAGGGTTTCTGGACTCAAATTTGAGTGACACACCCACTTTATTCCATCATCACTTCATCATGTAAACCATAAGCCCTAATTTTCTTTCATAGTAACCAATTTGGTTGACGCAAGTTTTAGGCTTTTGTCGGTCTTTCTTCATTTTGCTTTCAGGTTCTACATTAATGTATATACAATGTATCTATGTCATAGTTGTGACAAAAAATCCCTCTATTTCATTGATTTCTTAATCAACACCATCAAGATACTAGAGGTGAGCAACAGTGACATGTGAATGGGGCCAACGTCGAAATGTTTTCAAACTGTATCTGTATGCATTGAAATTTGACTTGGATAAACTATTCTCATGCCTTAACAATATGGGAGGGTTTCTGGACTCAAATTTGACTGACACGCCCACTTTCTTCCATCATCAATTCATCATGTAAACTGCTTTGATAAGATTCCAATTTGAACAAATGCAATATCTCTTAAATTCATGTATACCAATGCAAATGATTTTATTTCTCCAATGAAAACTAGATTAGTGTCTTTCCATTTGGGTTGTGGAGTCTCTTATGTAAGGTTATATCTACTACTTATCTAGTGGTGTAATCCCTTTTAGTTCCTAGAGCAAGTAAATCCAACACGGTAAATCTAGGATGGTGTAATCCCTTTTACTCCTCCTAGAAACCTTTGCAATAAATTATTCAACAAAAAATATGATAGACTTGGTGGAGGGTGTATGCCCTTATAATCCTCCAAAGGGTTTAGACAATAATAACCATGAAATAAGAAAGAACACCAACAATATGTAGAAATTCCTTACCAGTTCCAAAGATAGAAAGATGACAACCACCAAGGTGAAATGAGGAAAATAACATGATTTCCAAGAAAACATTTTCAAAATCAAGAAAGGACCCTTCGAAACATTTTTAAATGCTTCATTTATTAAAATGAAACTTACCATAATACCATACTAGTTACATCATGGAGAGATACCTAACGTCCTTTGTGAGCCAAGCTGGTGTGGTGAATGGTGCAACCATTAATATCATGGTGATGAGTGGTGTGATGTGGGGATATACCTGTTGGGATATCTCTCGGTACTCCATGTATACAACCTCAGTGCCTCAATAAATCATCTTCTTATTTACCCCTAGAAATGGGGGGTAACATGTGGCTCCTACTTGGGGACATGTGCTCACCCTAGAGTACATGAGAACCACAACATCTCTTGGTAAGAACTGTTCCTACACACATTGAAACAAAGAAACATGTTTGGGAATATAGGATTGCATGCTCATCCTTTTTTCATATAATCAAAATCCCAAAAATTTTAAATTGACAACTAATTTTAGAAAAGAAAATTTTGCACTTTTTCAAAAATTCCTAACTAACATATAATATGATAAAATCAACTATGCAAGTAGAGAAAAATGAAAATAAAAATTGAAGTGCAACAAAGATATCATGAAAAATCAATATGAAAAGGAAAAGGAAAGAATAATGACCCACCTACTTACCTGGGGCCTTGACCCTAAATAAATTAGGTTCCTTTGACGTAGGGTCGTAGAAGGGACCCATCAACTGATAATGGAATCTTTCTCTCGTTCATAACATATAAGTAATATTTCCCTTTCTCAAACTTATTATTGACAATGTAAGGGTCATGCCATGAAGCATCGTTCCTTTGGTCATACTTATCCTCACCCCTCTTTTTATCCCACATGAGTGCTAATATCCCTTCATCAAAATTTACATATGGAAGATCCTCAATACATGGTTGTTCGGAAGGTTGCACCTTGACCATGTCTTTGATGAATTTCTCCTTTTCAGTAAATTTCTTGGATTCATATTTCTAAATTATTTTGATGGACCCATTCTCCTTTCCTTGGAATATTTCAATATTTTCTTTGTATTTGTTTATCCTCGGAAGCAAGGTGTCTATACAATATTCTTGTAGAAAAGGTAAATATCGAGGGTCATACTCAATGATTTGTCGAGGCACATCAAACTCACACTCACTATGATAATTTGGGGTGTATAGATCCATTACAAGTTTCTTGACGACCTATGTGCTATATATAATATCAAACATACCATCCCCCATGGGAATGTGTGCATGAGTGAGATTCATGCTGAGAAAACCACCAAGGGTAGCAACCCAATTTCTTGACAAAAGCATGGCCCAAGTGTCTGGAACATCAATCACAACTATGTTCATGATGAGTTCAATATGAGGGAAATACAATAGATACACCTCCACATCTTCTATGAGAAAGTGCACTTTCACCATTTTTGAATCAATGCAACAAAAATTTACATATGGGTGTGTTGTCTTCAAACTGAGTTGCTTCATGACTCTTAGGGACATCACAATTGTCGAGGTTCCTAAATATAACATGAAATTGTTTAGGTGGATACTATTCATAGAAAGAGAAAGATAAAAGGGAGGGTTATCATCCCCTCGTTGTCCATGATACCTAGTATTCATAATTATGGGAGGATCTTCTGCTTTAACAAACCATACCTTTATCACTTTCAACACTTTTCTTCTCATAGAATGGATCTTTCACATCTCAACCACAACAACTCACATATTCAATTTTCCAAACATGGTTGGGACATCTATGTTCAATTGGATTTCTTCATCTACTTGTGTTGTTTGTGGAAGCAAGTCATGAAATGAAGGTGAGGGAGGTGGGATAGCCTTCTCTACTGGTTGAGTTGGGGCTTCCTAAATTGACTAAGATGGAGCTTTCTTACCTTTTGGTGGATGAAATAGATCTTGTGGAAGAGGGACATGAGATTTGTTCCTTCTTTAATATGTCAATATTTCCCTCTTATTCAATTATTTCCTCTGATCCTTAGTAAATTTGTAAAGAAATATGAGTATGCCTTGCCTAGCTCCCCTTTTCCTGACTTCATCAAGTTGTTCCTACATAATTTCCACATACTCATCATCCTAGAAAGAAAAAATTGTGTCTATGAAGTTCATACTATCACGGGATTCCTCCTCTTTTCTGGGACATTACTTTTCTCGATGAGCTTCTTGACAAGGAGAACACCATGGTGATTCCTCTATGTTGACCATCCCAACAGGGTTCAAAGTATTGAGAGCCTTTGCCTCTTGTTGAGGCCTTATATTTGAACCTATAGCATCCTTATGTTGTATGACAAATGGAAGTCTTAGAGCAAACTGATTTATTTCCACATTTTTCATTTGGTTCATAACCCTATTATGATTTTGGATAAAATGGATCAATCTTGGAATAAATAATATTCTCTTTGATTTTTGCACTGTATTATTTGGATTTTTCCAAAGTGTTGGGTTTCTTATCCCTTAGGATGAAACCAAATTTCCCTACAAAGGCATTCACATAGAGAAGGCATACAACTACTTCAGATGGGCATAAATCCTTCAGGATTTTTTATGATATGATTCTAAAATTTGGACCTGAAACATGATGTTCCATTCTCTTTCAAATTGAAATGATGGCACTCAATTTGGATATTTATAGAATTATATATGGCTACTTTACCTATAACACCTCTTTGAGACTAGTTTTAGGACTAGTCAAAAACCATGTTCATATCCTATAACTTGAAAATTATAGTGAATCAAAATTTTCAATTTTTACCATAGATGCTAAGATGTGTCTTACTAGGTGCCCGAAAATTTTGCTATCTGATATGTTCTAAAAAAAATATGATTTTTTTACCAAGAATGTATATTTGAGACCAGTTTTAGGACTAGACAAAATGCAAAATAAGATGATTATAGAATGTACAAAATTTAACTACGATAAAAATAAGCTCTATTAACAATGATATCAATACTCTTAATACATTTATCACATTTTTTATAAATGCAAGAACATAAAGGAAGATATATATATATATATAAGCTTGGTGATTTATATTTAGTGGTTGGGTGGTTTGAGTTGGGTTCCTTTGTTGTGTGGCTCACTTGATGTCCCTCCTGGGTCAAGTATCATAATAAAGTTTGATGGATGTACATTGAGTACCATCCAAAAAATGCACGAAAGTGCTCAAATGTAAATTTTTCCTTCATACATACATACATGTTCTTAAAGAAGTATTTACAAACAAAAATTATCATAAAAAGGTTTATATGTTTGAAAGTTTCATTAAAAAAACAATGAAAGTTGTTTTTATTCATTCACTTTAAATGTAAGTTCCATGAGTACTAGTTCTCCTATATGTAAGGTGTTCTTGTCAATGACTCCTTAGTAGTCTAAAATATCTCTCTCACACACATTGTATAACATCACAAAAGTTATCATATTTGTTCTTTCTTATGCAACTAAGCCTTTTCTCTCTAAAGTTGTACATATGCTCTTATTCTTAAATTCCACCTTGAACTATAATATCTATAATTACTTCTACTGAATAATCAATGTTGATTGTGGACAATGCATTTTGATAGTTGGCCTATTTTATTCATGCTTAATATAATCATATCCAAAGAAAAGTGAGTCAATCATTCATTTCATTTTCCTCCTATAATCCATTGTTGTTTGGACCATCTCTATTAGAGTTTACTATAATGTTGGTATATGAATTGTTGGATCCTTTTGGTTTTCATACACATAAAAAATGTAGAATTCATCTAAACCTATAATTTATGGATATACAAATTCAATGTGACTTTATTCTATCTCGTGTGCTAGTGCTTGTCCCTCTCTCCATTTAGAGTAGTAATTTCAACCAATCTTAGAATCTCTAGATCTCTTTGAAGGTTGGAAATTGGAGGGAAAATGATAATTAAGTTAAAACATACTATATCCTTTACTATATGAAAATGTTCAACAAGATTGGAACACATTTTCATAATAAAATATTTATTGTACAAATGAGATGGAATTTATGTCCATGTCCCACTACAATAACCTAAAGAATGAAAATGTCAACTGAAAATAAAAATACAATTTATTCATCCATTCATACATTTAATAGTGAAATAAAAGTGTTAGAAATATTAACATCAAATGTTAAAAACTTAATTAATTTTAACCTAATCAATAATGGTAAGAAATATCCAAAAAGACTAAAACTTACTTGCAAATGACACATAGATTGAGATTTCAAGGAGTTGTTGTGAAAACACATTGGTCAAAATTTGAAGGAGTTGGTGTGGAAACATGAGACAAGCTCCCTGGAGTACTAATATATGAACATTAGAGTAATGTCCACACTCTAGTATTATTTATTTTCCTAGGATATCTTCTTGGTGCTCTTTTAGTTTTTTTTAATGATAAACATTAAAATATTTTATTGTAGCTATTGTTCACACTAGTGAGACGATTGCAACTCATTTTACAACTGAGAAATCTACTCTACATCCTAATGATATTGTTTTGTTCTACACACCAATCGAAAAATATTCTATACATCACTAGTTGGAGTCCTCTCACCAATGGTACCTAATTTTAAATGTTGGACATTATGAGGGATTGATGTTAGCGTGTGCACATTTGGAAGGCTAACATGTTTTCATTAAGTATCCCATGTGGCTATTTATTTTAGGAACCATGTCTCATATCATGTTGTTTTTTTCTCTTAGTTGAGGTGGAATATTGATTATCCTTACAACATTAGCTTAGTAGCATGTGGAGAACACCAATAGTCAACCTTCATTCCTCTTACAATCTCTACAAAAATCTGTAATGAAAAAGTTCATTATGAAAGTTTGTGGTTTGACTATCTCCCATTTCCTTTGAATATTCAAAAGAATACACAATTTATCACACCCTCACACATGGATCAAGATATTATCAATGATAAACTGGGTCTAGTCATATTTATTCCAGGACGTGGCATCCAATGGTTTATAAGTCGAAATTTCACCTCCGCTTGAACTTCCTATATATTTTACCCTGGTGTTCATTAGATGATGACTAAAACCCAACATAAAAAAAAATGATGAAAACATATTTGAACATGAGTAGTATTACCAATAGAAATAACTTCCCTTGCAGTCCTCAACCCAACAAACAATTGTTTATCATGTGCAGACCATTATCTCAAACATTGAATCAATCTTTCCATCAATCCACCTAATGTATTGAACCCCACTAAAAATTGAACAATGCCAAATTATGGAGCATGTTATTGGGTATACTATTGTAAAAATATCAATAAACCCCTCATTGGGTGCTCCCATCTCAACATTGATACTCAACCCACCCTTTATGATAGCCCTTGGGAATTTTGTGTCAACATTTGTGGAACCCATGTGCGATTGAGAATCAAGTTCCATAGATACATTTCATGCACCCCATCCTTATATGAGGATTCAAAATAAATGTTTTGGACATGTGCTTGAGTCCCTTCAACATCAACATTTCTTCATAATACCTAGAAAAATTCACAACAACATTTTTTCCATGCAACCTATCCAATTGAACATTAGAATTCTCACCATGTACCTTTGAAACATCCACAACATGATTTCCATGTGCCAACTTGAGGTGAAATGTTTAATCTCTTTGAAAAGATCCAACAAAAGCACCCACTAAAACTTCTCCAAAGAGTGTCATGGGGAAAAAACACCACTAGATCATCAAAACGAATGTCATTGGAACTATCAAGTGTGAAGGATCAATCAAACACCATGATTTCAATGTTGAAGAAGTGAAATGTTCTATTAGAGATGTGTAACAATAGTATTTTCTCGAATCAATGACATCAACAATGTTAAGGAAAAAAGAGGTCTAAACATTATATGATTTCAACTTTTTTTCCTAACATCGCCAACATTCAACTATATAATTTTTGGTCAAATTGCAATTTTTCATTGCTTTCATTTTTAAGTGCAAAAAATAGATTCAAGGCGCTCAAAACCCCTGTTGCACCTAGATTCAAACAATTAATATTTGCATGATTTTGGGTAAAAACGGTTGGAAAACTGTGACCAAAAAAGTTCAAATTGTAGCATGTTTAGACTCAACTTTAAGGAAATCTCATGAATTGATGTATGTAATAGTTTTTCAATCAAAGATTTCATTATTAACACATCTCAAAACAAAGTTTTCAATATTAACCTTTCTTAACTAAAAAGTTGGAAGACATAAAATATTATAACATTTTTTTCAATTAAGTATAACTGGAATGATTGGCATAGGCCACCAGAAGGGTTGAGCAGAGCCGCGCCGAGGTGCTAGGGTGTGTAGCAGAGTTACAGCAGAGTTATAGTGAGTTTCAGCAGAGTTACAACAGAGTTATAGTGAGTTGCAGCAGAGTTATAGTGAGTTGCAGCAGAGTAATAGTGAGTAACAGCAAGTGGAGTAACAACACAATTTCAAAGGAGAAAGTGCAGCAAGTATTGGGATGTACTTTTTTCACATGCATGTCATAGCTCTGCAACTCCGCTGCTAGGGTTGTCGCAGCCATGGAGGAGCAGGGATCGCCTAGGGATTCCTCTCCTCCCCATCCTCCTTTTCCACTCCCAAACGATGCCACTTTCAGTTCGCTGATTAAATCTTTGCCCAAGAAGAAGAAGGTGGAATGCTCGAAATTTGTCAAAAGAGTGGAATAAATGTTGAAGGTATCTCTCCCACTAGATATTCCTATACAGGTAGCCTTATCAATCTCTAAACGTGCACGTGTGGGGAAGTTCACTGGCCTGTGGCCATCTCCTAAATCCACTGAAACCTAGGTGATAAAAAAATGGAAGTCGTTGATCAAATAGAATGTCACCTCTCACTTCCTGGGCAGAGGTTATTTCCTCTTTGAATTCACCTCCAAAGAGGATAAGGAGCTGATCTTCAGGAATGGCCCATACTTCATGGGACCCCAAGGACTCTATCTAAATAAGTGGACTCTGGACTGCAACCCAGAAGAGGACGTTCCTTTGGTAGTTCCAGTTTGGATCAGACTACCTAACCTCCCAATACATTGTTGGAATTGGGACTCATTGAAACATATAGGAGATGTGTTGGGCAAGTTCATTGACAGGGAAAACAATAAAGACCAATACGACTATGCCTGAATCTGTGTGGAGGTGGACCTTGAAGTAGGACTTTCGGAAGCTATCAAAATTAATGTTGGAAGCTGGTCTCATATTCAGAAACTGGACTATGAAAAACTCTTGTTCAAGTGTTGGGGGTGCCATGAATACGGTCACTTCGCCAGAAATTGTCCAAAAAAAAATGAGGAAGATAAGGGAAAAGAGGAAGGATGGAAACAGGTCAAGAGATCCAAAACTAACCCCAAGGTCTCAAATACGTTAGGATAGGAAAAGATCAAAGGATATCAGTCCAAAGGCAATAGCGTGTCCCAGAAAATTCTCCACCCAAAAGATTCAGGAAATATGTTTGAAACCCTTAAATTGGTTTCTCAAGATCTCCCTGAAAGGGATCCACCTCAGAAAGAGAAAATGGAGAATACAAGAATGGAATACAATGAGCCCATTGAGGATGCAATGATAAAGGACTCAAGGCATGGGGAAAGAGAACCTGAAAGTTCCAAAGACAAATGCACATCTAGTGATGTGGAAAGCCAAGGCTCGGAAGAATTCGAGGAGGAAGGAGAGATAGGAGACTCTCTCACCACAGTCTGGATATCAGCAAGAGGAAGGCCATCATCCAGGGACAAGAGAGAAAAAGAAACATATAAAGACAAAGTGCAGGGAAGTCAACCAAATTTGGAAAAAAAATTGGCTAAAACCCCTAAGCTGGAAAGAAACCAAGGACAGGGCTCCAAGGGGGGCCCCCACTCTCATAAAAATAAATAATGAAAGTGATCTCTTGGAATTGTAGAGGTTTGGGAAGTAATATGAAAGAAGAAGCCATGAAGACCCTAATCATGACAGAAAACCTAAACATAATGCTCGTCCAAGAGACAAAATTGGAGGAAAATATCTTCCATCAAAATAGAAAAATTTACTAGAGCAAAGGTGGGACAAAGGCTGTCTCAACTAGAGGGGCATCTGGAGGTCTAGGCACTCTTTGGAACGCTTCCAAATTCAATATGGTAGCTGAGAAAAAAAATGTTCATTGGTTGTTCACAAAATTTCAGCATATAGACTTGAAGGAGGTTTTTAGTCTTTTCAATGTATACGTTCTGGTAAATGTAGGGGAAAAGAAATATTGTTGGGACTCTCTGAGATTCTTAGAAGACGAGGAGGTCCTGGAAAATATTATAATTGTAGGGGACCTAAACATCCCCCTCAGAAAAAGAGAAAAGTGAGGGGGAAGCATTGTAAGATATCTGGCTCGAGAGTGGGTGGAGGACCTCATCCATGACTAGGATCTCATTGATATCAAGCCTTGTCGAGGTAAGCACACCTAGTCAAATAAATGGGTGGGTCTTGGGCATATCATTTCCAGATTAGATAGATTTCTCCTTCAAAGTTCCTATCTCCTTCTTGGTCTTGACACGAAAATGAATATTCTTTCTAAGAGCACTTCAGATCATAAGCCTATAAAGATGACTCTCTCATCCCAAAGGAATTTAGGTCCTATCCCCTTTCGATTTAGTCCTCTTTGGATAAACCAAAAGGACTTTTTAAAGAAGGTCAAAAAAATATGGAAGACACCGGTCATGGGGTCTCCATTCTTCATTTGGGAGGAGAAGATAAGAAGAGTCAAGTTAGCTTTAAAAAGCTGGGCTAAAATCGTTCCTAGTCCTACAGAGGAAAGAAAGCGAACCCAAGCATCTCTTGAGTCTCATCAAGACTACATGGAAGAGGCTGGAATTTCAAGCGATACTCTAAAAAGAGAGGAAGAGCTACAACAAAATTTTTAGAATGCCTGCAGACAAGAGGAGGAATACTGGAGGCAAAAATCCAGAAGTCTTTGGTTGAAATCTGGAGACAGAAACACTTCTTTCTTCCACAAGCAAGCCCAAGCTAGAAGAGGTTACAACTCCATTTCAGAGATAAAGGATGACACACATACTTATGGGGACTTTTCAAGCATTAAAAAGGCTGCCTACACTCACTTTAAAATTCTTTTTAATGAAGCAGAGACGCAGGAATGCAGTGATAACCTCCTAAATGAAATACCTATTAAAATCACATCTAGAATGAGTCAGAAGCTCGAGAATAAGGTCACTAGGAAAGAAATAAAGGCTGCCATGTTTTCCATGAGTCCTGATAAAGCACCAGGCCCTGATGGGTTTACAACAAATTTCATCCAAACCTGTTGGAAAATTGTGAAAAAAGATCTACACAAAATGGTTTTAAAATCCCAAGACTGTAAAAAAGTTGGGTAGGCAGCATGAACTCTACCTTCCTAGCCCTCATTCTGAAAGAAAAGGGTGCAAACTCCTTCAATAGGTTTCGCCCCATTTCCCTTTGCAACATTGGATACAATATCATCTCAAAGGTGATCGCCAGTAGACTGGAAGGGCTTCTTTCAAACCTCATTCCGGAGAACCAAGGGGGATTTGTTCAAGGAAGGAAAATCATGGATAATATAATCCTAGTCCAAGAGGTGCTTCACTCAAGTCTGAAGAGAAAACAAAAAGGTATGATAGTCAAGATTGACTTCGCAAATGCTTTCGACAGGGTTAGGCATTATTTTATGTTCAAAGTTGTGTACAAGTTTGGTTTTGGGACTAGCTTCATAAATTGGATCAAAGCATGCATTTTCAAGCCTTGGATTGCTTCGTTGGTGAATGGGAGAGCTGCAGATTTCTTCAAAGCATCATGAGGGCTCAGGAAAGGATGCCCACTCTCACCCATGCTCTATGTCCTCCAAGCCTCTACCCTAAACTTTATCCTAGAAAAAAGAAGAATTGACCAGGATATTCTAGGCCTTCAAATTGCGAGAGGAGTAAAAGAAATAAACCATGCTTTATTCGCAGATGATTCCCGTCTCCTTGGGGCAGCTACTGTCCACACTGCCTCTCAATTTAAATTAGTGGTGGATGAGTTCTGCAAGGCCTCGGGTAGTAAATTGAATGCTAAGAAGTGCCATTTCTATGGCTGGAATGTGTCTCAAAATGACATTAATGCCATAGCCAGATGTTGGGGCTTTGTCGGTTCCATGCACTGGACATCCTTTAAGTATCTTGGACTGTCGATTCTTCAGAAGAAACCTTCAGGTAAGGATTGGATGCCCCTTCTAGACAAATTTAATAATAAATGGCAGTCCTGGGGCTTCTCTTGGTTGAATGTTGCAGGGAAGACGGTGCTCATTAAATCAGTTTTGAACAGCCTCCCAATCTATCAAGCTTCCCTTATGCTTTCTCCTCTGGGAATTCTCAAAAAAATGGAAGGCATAGTAAGAAGTTTTTTCTGGAAAGGTGGAAAACTGTTAAGCGCTAATATTGGCTCATTACCTCTTAATTGGGGCATATTAGAATAGTAATGCTATTTTATTTATGTCAGATTTAGTCCATTAGTTGTAATTTATATTAGTAATGTTATTTTAATTATGTCGTCTTTAAGCCATTATACCTCCTAGTCTCCTATATATACCAAGGAGACATTTTCATTTTGAATCATCTTGTACTTGAACATTTAAGTGGGGTAAAGGGAGGTTGCCCCCTCGAAGAGGCTTATTATCTGAAATTATCTCTTTTCAAGGCGTTGAGTACTTTTCTTGAGGTTTTTCTATGCTATATTGATGTTTGGTTCTTAACATATGGTATCAGAGCTCAAGGTCTTGGGGTTTCGCTGCTACATATGAGACACCGTGGAATTTTCACTATAACTTTTTTTCTACAACGTTTCAGAAGGAACGGCTTGGAGGGTATTTATAATATGGATCAAGGTACGTTTTGTTGAAAATTCAGCTCCTGGGGCGGTATACTTTCAGAGATATAGCCTGTACAAGATAGGGTTCTGGAATCATCCTGAAATGAGTCTTTACAACATTTTCGCTATAAAAACTTTTCTGTAACGTTTCAGACCCTGAACTCTAGGGGGAATATACAGAAATTATTTTTCTATCTGTGGTAAAAATTTCAGCTTCTGGGTCATCCTAAATTTATATATACACCTTGTGTAAGATAGGGTATCTGACTAGTCCTATTGGCTAGTCTCAAGAAGGTGTTCCAGGTAAAACAATCATAACTTCTTCCCAGAGTATCCAAATTGAGTGGGACTGGTTGCATTGGATCGTGGACAGTCTGTAGTATTTTGGGTGTGCGTTTCAGAATTTTATATCAATCATTTTGTTCGGGGCACACTATACAAGTGAGATCTCCTGGAAAGGCCAAAAATCAGCAAGTGGTGGGGAAGTTATCGTAAATTCCACTTGGCACATCCAATTTTGATCAGACCTATGGAATTGAAGAGAAGACATATCACATAAATACATAAGATAAATTTTCATAGCCAGAAGGTCCAAAAAGTGGGAGATACAACAGAAGAAATATTGTCTAGCAGAACCACCTCAAAATCAAGGTTCAAAAGTGATACTTGGCCAACATGCCACCC
>JASDQU011402067.1:0-11275 GCA_032191745.1 Picea mariana
TGTGGGGGAGGCTTCTTTATTTCTGTTCAAAAGCTCAAAAATACATCGCTGCAGTGCCAATTGGCTACAATATTGATCTGGTCATGTTCGTCTAGATCTCTAGAACCCTACAAAGAAAACGGCACGTAAAACGGACGTCTGGAGCTCCCAGAAATGGCCCGACAGCGTCTGCTCCTCAATATCTTCCCTGCATAAAAAATGGCTTTGGCTTGGCTTCCCTTCAGCATAACTCTACTCTAACTGACTTCCATGGCCTCAAACAGGCCTAGTTTATATAGATCTGAAGTTGGTTATTCATCTCCAACTTCCTCCCAAAATTTGGGCTCCAAAAATGCCCAATATCTCCCAAAAATGGAGAAAATCAATTAATATCAGGCTCAATAATAAATAAAATCCCAAAACTATACAAAATAACCCACTTTGTATAAAATTAGGTGTTAATCCCCTGAGGCCTGGGTGCACGCCCCCTTTTCGCGGTCATATGGACCATCCATGTGGCCACGCGCCCATGCGTTGGCCCTCTCTCTGCTGGCTCCTGGTCATGGGATCCGCATGTGATCTCGGCTAACGGACTACCCGCACGCTCTGTATGGTAAAGGTCCCGGGTCATATGGGACCTGCCCGGGGACCAAGGGCCAGGCCCTATCCGCCGGCTTCTCGTTGCGTTAACCCCCGCCGTGGTCATGTGATATATTGAACCATGGTCATATGTCGAGGGCTGGGGCTAAGCCCCGGCCCTTTTCGCGGCCGACTAAACCTTGGTTCAAACATAAATATAAAATGTGCCATATATGTAATAAGAACCACCCATGGGTTGGGTGGTTAGCCCGGTCCTGCCAGTCCGTTGCCCGGAGGGGAGGTCGCGGGTTCGTCCCCTGTGCACTCCAACAACTTTTATATAAACCGGAGAACCAACCACAGGGTCCCACGTGGCACCTCAACAACCAACCACAACTTGCCAAATGTCGATCGCTGAATGGTCCACGTCATCTGCCACCTATCAACCTGTGCGTTTGCCACGTCACTGTACCTACTGACATCATCCCGTGCCATGTGTCACCCTTTCAGTGGTGACACGTGTCACCCCTGGATTGGTCCAGCTGTCTGCCTGTACGCCATATCAGCTTTCCACGTGTCACCTCCTGGAGCTGCCACATCACCTGTACGGACCGTACGGCCTGTACAGTCAGCATGCCACGTGGCACTATACGGACTGTACAGTCATCCCCTTTTTTTTTGCTTATTTTCCTTTTCGGACAGAACGCGATATCTTGCACATACGGAACCCGTTTGACGAAGTAAATATACCGCCGGAATTAGGAAGACGAGATGGACGCAATGGAACTGATTTCGTCGCATTCCGAGCACTTTCATTTTTGAGCATTTTTAAGCCCTGTCAGGCCTCTGGATCCGATTTTGGATCATGGAGTGGGGTATACCCGCTCCACAGGATCCAAGGATAAAGAGGTGGGTAGATCTCATGGCTAGACATGGAGGTGGTCACATTGTCAGATATGACGATGTCTTCTTCCAATGGTTGAGGACTCAGCTACTCATGGTTGAATATTACACATATGCCAGAGTGGATTTCCGTGGAGATCCGAACCTAGATCTTTCCGAAGGTTCCCAGTGGGGGGACATAGGTAAGAAGGAAATTTTTTTTATATAATTTTTTTGTTATTTTAATGATATAAAAAGTTTTTTGTGTTGTTTATCTGATGACTTAATCAAATGCTCTTCGATTACGCAAATGTGGGACCTTATCGTCCTCCAGGTTCATCCCCTATCCAGAGGTGAGGAGAGAGAGGTGTCGTAGCAATAGTAGCTACTGTTGATTTCAAGGTCATAGAACAAAACCTGGAGGGACTCACCATGAATGTCCCTGATGCCACAATAGATGATATTCCTAGGCATTACCAAAGCCACACAGTGGGTGTATCTGCATCCATCAGTCGACTGCTTCGTAGAGTAGCATGGGCAGTCATGTGTTATAGCAAGAAACATCCTTGATGCTTTGTTGTATATGAAGCCATGTGCTTCACATTTTTGATATTTTGGTCTTCGGACAAAAACACTTTTTGTAAACTTTTATCGTTATATAAATATGAGGCTTCTACTGGCTTACTTGTTGTATGTACAAAGTGTGACTGGATTTTATAAATGTCTCAAATGTCTGTCTAACACATAATTAGCCAATGCATTTGTTAATGTATTTAGACATCTAGGAATGTGTTGATATTCAATGTAATCAAAATAATGTTCCAAGAGGCGAATTCATAAATATACCCTTAACAAAGTAGGACTCTGAATGGAATAAACATTACTCAAATGTAGTACTACTAACTGTGAATCGATTCATACAATAAGATGATAGATTCAAAGTGAAACAACATCAGTTAACAACTCGATAATTGTACTATATTCCACGATATTGTTAGTTGCACGACCAAGGCAAACACCATGTAGACTTATCGATTCATCTGTAGGTGCATAGGTTGCCCAAGCAACAGACGCTAAGTTTTGAGTACTGCGACTAGCGCCATCAGCGAAGCCAATATAGGGTAGCAAAGACACCGACATCTGGAAACCAAGCACAATGCAAGGTAAGCAGCTAAAGGGTGAAACCAAACAACGAAAAAGCACACAAAAGTGTGATACACTAAAAATACACATCACTCATGCAAAAAATGATTTAAGCATAGTACTTCTTTAAGTAAATCCCATTTCTGGGTTCACTCAAAGGAATTCCATCATAATCTACCAGATCATAAGCTCCTTTCTCCAACACTCGTTTTAAAATATAAGGACCTCGCTACATGGGCTCAAATTTACCGACCCCTAGCAAATCACGATCTTGCTCGTAAAGAAGAACTAGATCAGCTTCAGAAAAAACACGTGGTTTGACATGCTTGTCATATTGAGCTTTGACATGCTTTTTCTAAGTTTCAATAACTAAGGCGACATCACAACACGTTTCATCTAATTTCATCAAATACAAAAGACGTTCATCTTCAGCTGAAGTGTTAGGGAGAAATTCGACGGCTAGTTTCAAAGATGGGATTTCGCATTCAATTGGAAAAATTGCTTCGATACCATATACTAACTGGAAAAGTGTGAATCTAGTGGAAGACTTAACAAATGTCTGGTAGGCCCGCAATGTTGAGAACAACATTGTATGTCAATTTGACTTATGAATTCCTACCATCCGTCGAAGCATAGTAGTGAGAACTTTGTTAATCACTTCAACCTGGCCATTGGCCTGCAGATAATAGGGGGTCGAGTTTTCATGTCGAAGACCCAACTTTTCAATAAGTTCAGACATCATAAAATTGCGAAAATGACTACCGTGATCAGTAACGATGGCTTGAGGGACACCAAATTTAGTAATGATATGATTGAATATGAACAATGTTGCAGATTTCCCGGTATTATCAAATGTAGGCATCACATCGACCCATTTAGTGAAATAATCCACAACTAAAAAATGTATCCATGCCCCCTGACCGAGTGAGGGTTACATGTCATGAATTCAATGCCCCATTTAGCGAATGGACCAAAGGAAACTACAGGGTGAAGAGGATCAGGGTGAGATCGGATCTTATTGTTGTAGGTTTGACAGGCAAGGCATTTCTGGATGGCAGTAATGCAATCCTTAAACAACGAAGGAAAAAATAACCATCTCATAAGATATTTTGGGTAGTGGCATACCCAGACATATGACCGCCACATGCTCTAGAGTGACAGTCATTCAAAGCTTTCTCAACTTCATCGTAGGTGAGACATCATCGAAATATGGAATCAATACCACGACGTTAAAGGGTATCACCAAAGATGATGTATTGACGGGCTTGATACCGGATATGACGACGATATGTACTAGAAAGATCAGGCATTAAAGATTGGGTTTGGAGATAGATGATAATATCTTCATACCATATGTCATCATAACTGATTAGAAAGAGGGATTCGTCAGGTAAGGAATCCTCTGCCACAGTTTCTGTCTCAGTAGAGGGAAGGTCACATATCAATTTGGAAAAAACCAAAGACTTCTTTGACTTGGCGTATTCAAACTCCAAATCAAACTCCTAGAGAATAACTATCCATTTGGAGTACTTTCCCCCAAGCAATTGTTGAGTAAGGATATATTGCATGGGGTTGCAATCGGAAATGACGGTGGTTCTACGTAATAAGATGTAGTGACGAAAACGTTGAACAACTTGAACAGTTTCTAGGGCCAGTTTCTCCACATGTAAATATTTGGTTTCGGTGGTCGTGAGACTCCGACTCAAATAGTATATAACATGTTCATCGTGTGAATCATCCTCTTGGAATAAAACCATGGAAATGGTAGAGTCCAAAGCAACTAAGTACATGAAATAATCTCGGCTATAGTCTGGTGGAAACATCAGTGGTGTACGGGTTAAGGCGAGTTCCAAAGCTTCAAAGGCTTTGTTGGCAATATTGTCCCATACAAAATCATAACCTTTCTTGAGCAGCCGAGTAAATCCTTTCGTTAATTTAGCGTAATTGGGAATGAATCAACGTAAAAATTTTGCCTTCCCTTGCAAACTTTGGAGTTGGCGTAGTGTGGAAGGAGGAGGTAGATTAAGAATAGCCTCAACCTTCAAGGGGTCTACCCGAATCGCATGTATAGACACGATAAAACCACGAAGTCGTTCGGATTCCACACAAAAAACACATTTGTGTGGATTCAAAGGTATGTGATAATAACGACAGCATAGGAAAATGGCCCGTAGATGTATCGGGTGATCTTGACGATGCATAGAATGTGTCAGCAGATCGTCTAGAAAGGGTTGTACAATGTGCTTAATGTCATGAAAAGCATAAGACATAGTGCGTTGAAAAGTCACACCAGCATTTTTTAGATGAGAAGGTAGTTTCCAATACACAAAGGTTCCCCAAGGGAAAATAAAAGCAGTTTTATGTTGATCCGCTGGTAAAATATTGATTTGATTATAGCCGGAGAAACCGTCCATCAAGGAGAAGATTTCACTATCGGCACAGTCGTCAGCGATCTGGTTGACAAAAGGGGTTGGATAATTGTCTTTGCGACAAGATTTATTGATATCCCTATAATCTACACAAACGCGGATCGTGCCTTGTTTCTTGTTTACCAGAACACGATTAGATTCCCAATCGATCAAAGCCACAGGATAGACAAAGCCATCCTTAAGAAGTTTTTCAACTTCAAGTTTAATAGCAACAACTTTGTGTGGATGCACTGGGCAAAGTCTCTGTCGAACATGTTTAGTGTCCGAATAAGTCTTAATCTCATGCATAATAATATCAGGATCAATACCAGGTATTTCTTCATAACTCCAGGCAAAAACGTCACAGAATTCTTGGAAAAGGGATTTATAAGTGTGGACCTCATCAGTAGAACATGAGGCACCGATATGAACATTTTCCACAACTCTGGGTTTAATCAATATGTCAAGAGGGACGATAGGTGAAATATTACTCAAGTTCCCTTCATACAAAACATCGTGTGTTGACTCAGGAACAGAAGAAATAACAACAATGGTAGACAGAGTCAAAATCCGTTGGTAGCTCTCCATGGTATCACGTTCTAGGAAGAGAATAGAACGATGATGCCCATCGTCCCATTGTTTATCTTCCATAGACATGACCGTCATGATCATCTCATTAGTAGGAAAGATCACGTGAAATGGATCAGGATATGTATCACAGAGAGAAGGAGGAGAAGGGGTTGTTGATTGAATAACTTGATAAGTTGATTCTACTGGACTTAATCGTAACGAAGACAATCACCAGAGCTAGGTATTATCCATGGATCATAAGACTCGTGGGTTTCACAAACAGAGGTTGATATCATGTTAATCGAAACGACAAAATGATGAGGAATATCTGGTGGTGGAATAGGAAATGTACCCATCAAGGTTGAATCTTTTAAAAGACTCGCGCCGACATTCTCATAACTGGGAGGTGTTTTCGAGATAAAAGGTATGTTGCTAGTACGTGAATCAGAATTAAATAAGGCCAGTCGATCAACAGTAATGACTTTTCCTTGGTGCGGGAAACGTAACACACAGAAAAGAGTAGACACAACTGCGTGCATGGAATCAATCCAGCTACGGCCAAGTAGGAGGTTGTAATCAAGAGGTGCATCAAATACCTCGACCTCGACATTAACTGCCTTACCTTCTAACATAATAGACAACGAAGGAAGAATACCGTAAGGTTTAAACCTTGTACCATTAAAGGCCTTAAGAGTATTGTGCGACTCGGTAAGGGCAAGAGAGCCAATAGCTTTCCAACAAGTAACAGACATAATGCAAGTCGAGGATCCTTCATCAATAATGGTTCGACAGATATTCTTATTTTCCACAACAACTTGGATCTGAAATGCTAACTAAGGAGGAAGCCTTGCAATATGATCTTCCAAGTCAAAGATTATCAAATTGGTATCGGTAGGATCAATTCCACCAATATTCTTTAACAATGCCTTCCATTGAGTAGGAAAATTTTGAAGGACTTTGAGAGCCGACATCGTAGAGGGTGCTTGCACAAGATCTTCTACAATACTGTAGTTTTGGGCAATTCATGCATGAGGATTAAATGAAGACTTTCGAACAACGCCCTTGGGAGGAGGATGAAGAAATGTATCGAGACCCGGTCGTTCGAGATGAAGAGGATCGTTTGGAGTTGAAGTTCAGGGAGGAGGTTGAACCCACGAAGGTGGTAAATCATCAACTTTCTCTTTTGAAGGAGAATAATCTTTGGCTCGAGTTACAACTGCAACTTCGTTCTTCTTGGAGTCACTAGTACACATAAGGACATAAGACGTGGTAGAAGGAAAAGGTTGGTCATGAATGACCAATTGAACCTGCTGCTGAGAAGGAAAAGGTTGTGACAAAACAACGGGTGTAGGAGGCTTCCCGGTCCCTTGCAGGAACTTAGTAACTTCAGCACGTCATGGACAATCTTTCATGTAATGATCATCACCACATATAAGGAAAGGATAACGAGGTTTATGTTTATCTTTGTCATTGACAGGTTGTGTTTTGGGTTTCTCAGATTGTCAATTATTATTTTTGTCCTCCTTATTCTTACCCTTTCCTTTCTTTTTATTTTGATTTTTACCGGTAGGTGTAGATTGAACCGAATTAACTTCAGAAGTTTTACCGGGGGAAGGAGTAGGAGTAGGAGTATTTTGTACATTAGAATCAGTAGACTTGGGATTGGTATGAATGGCTTGTGTAGAATGAGTCTTAGCATGAAAGGTGCCAATCACACCATCAGCAGCATGAGAAGCTATTGGATGTGTTGGGGCAGGATTCGTGGATGGACGAGGAGCATCATGGATCAAGTCATAGAGTGTGCCCGTTTGTGAATAAACGAGATCCAGATATTGAGCATGACTAATCACCTGCTCTTTAGTGACGACACCACCCATGGCAACATCACGGGCTATAGGCAGAATGAGTGATTTGGTAAACCACTCAACCAATAGTTGATCAGGAAAGGGAACTTTGATTAAGCGTCTTCTCCTCCTCCACTCATGGATATGATCAAAAGTATGAGTGGAAGAGGACTGTGTAAAATAACTCAAAATTTCGGTTCCTATCTCGTATCGAATTGGCAACTGGTAATGCGTTAAGAATGCCATGGCTAAAGTGTTAAAGTCATTAAATAATCCTCGTGGCAACTCAATATACCATTTGGCTGTTGAACCCGTGAGATTTCGTTGGAAAAGTCGTAATCTAATAGAGTCATCCATCAATGATTTGGATGAACACCAAAGATGGAAAGTCATGAAATTAATATTCGGGTCTTCTCCCGATCGACCGTCAAAATTAGGAATGTCAGATGATAATTTGGCTTGTATGACGGGCCAATAAGGAGAATGTAAAATAGGATCATTCAAAATCCTAGATAAATACGGTAAATCCAAATTAGCGAGAAAAGGCAACTGTTTGTTCATTTGAGGCAACTGGTAGTTTTGGGGAGGTAGTCTCGTAGGTATACCAATAAGACCATAAGCAATTTGTAGATAGTTATATAGTCCTGAAAAATTCAATTGTGGAGGATTTTGAGTCAAATAGCCAATAGGGTTTGGTTGATTAGGTATGTTCCCTTGGAAAGGAACATTAGATTGAAAATGTTGACCCTAGGGAGGATTCATAGAGCCTAGATACGGTTGTCCAAAATTAGGGGGTACAAAAGAATTAACTTGAGGATGTTTCCCCCCAAACGGTTGTTGATTCTCTTGGAAAGGAGGATTCCAAGGTTGAGATTGTAATGCATGTATACTTTGTTCATAAACTAGGTTACGGCCTCCAACTTGAGGTTTCCCCCCAACGTGAGGTTGGTCTCCAACAGAAATATGAAAACTAGAAGTGACATAATGACTGGTGCCTCCAAATGGATTGGAGCCACTAGGGCCAGGACAAATAGATCCTCTAGACAAAGGGGGAGGAGAAATGTAAGGCCCCCCAGAGAGAACCTGGGTAGGTGTAGGAACAAAATGACTAGAAACATTATACCCAAGAGGAACAAAAAGTCTTGACCCTCCAGATGGTTTCTGGGTAGGAATAGCAATGGAATTATTCAAAGCGTTATACCCAGGGGGAAGTGACGGATTTGGTCTAATCATAAGTGGTGTTCCCATAGGATCTTGAGTGATAACCACATTTCCAATAGAAACAATCGTAGCTTGTGGGACCATGGTAGAGTGGGCAATCTGGAGAGGAATAATTGAGTGAGAATCAACCAACAATTGGTCTAAAACTGTGACAACATTATTGGTTTTGCTAGTAAAATGATCTAAAGGTACTGTATAAGTAACATATGTCTCAGGCATTTACGATGCCATAGGTTGATTAGGACTTCTAAATTACTCTCTTTGAAAGGGTGGATCGTCCACACCAGACTCTATGTGAGGTCCAGTGGGAATTTGAGTATGATCTTCAATAACAATTTCTCCCAATGAATTTAGTCGGAGCAAAAGTGGATCTTGTCTAAGATTCAATAATAGGTTTACGGGAGGTTTGAATCCCTCTAAAGAATCCGAAATAATTATGAATCCCTCTAAAGAATTCGAACTTCCAATCTCAGAGGCTATGTCGTTATTGACTGCTCCTTTAGGAGATCCCTCTGGTGAATTGGGAAGCAAACGGACGTAACTTTCCAGATATTTCGGAGGTAGTCCTTGCATCCTACGTGAACGACGAGGGCCGATGTTGGCTGCACCAAAAAGAGAACGAAAATAATCTATGGCCAACTAGAGAAACAAACAGCACGCACTAATAAAATCTAAAAATCAAACCAAGCAAACAAACCTTCTTACTTCGAAGTCACTAGTTGGTGATGAAATCCAATGTTGAGAAATAAAGACAAGAAGGGGTTGGGATAAAGTGGGTGGAAAATTTACGCTCACAACTTGCTTAATGGACTTACACCCAGGTGCAAGCTCCCACACATAATCATGGGTATACCCTCCAAGGAGCCCGAGTGAGTTTGGCCAACGTCAATTCCAGGTACCATGAAGACTTGCCCCTCCACATTCACCTTGTGTAATGACCCTAAAGAGATAGGATACTAAGGTTACCAATTACGACAATAATGCCTGGGGAAACAATCAACAGTCCGATCCATGTGCAAAGGCAGGGTATCTAGCCCGAAATCAACTCGAGAAGGTCCCCACAGGATTTTCTTCTCAAGTGACCCCCAATAATACGTGCAATCTCTACACCAAGACTGACAAAGCAGGGTGAGTAACTCTGCCAGTCCTAATGCGACCTCATGATTGACCCTTATGTTAGAAGGGCTTCCCAGGACAAAATGTAGCAAGTGGATTTGAACTCTCCCTATCACAATATTATTGTGTGTTTTGATGCTTTGCAGAGTGTGCCTTACAACCTATTCCAAAGCGCTATCCTAGCTAATGTTGGTGAGGAGAATTTCTAGAAAATTAAAGTTGCTTATAAATTTTAAAATTGTTTTGTATTTTAAAGGTTGTTGTTTACTCAAAGGGAAACTAAAATGAAACTGATGACGTATGTGACCTTGACCCAATAAAATGCAAGAAGAGGTGAATATGCAATTTTTCAATTCAATGAACTCTAATTACAGTAGGGAGAAGGTATTTATTTTCGAAGTACAAAAGCTACGAATCACAATTCTTCAATTTTTGAATGAACAAAATCCCAAATAATCAGAAGCTACAAAATTTTCCAATTTTCTCTTTTAACAAATATTTTGAATGCAATAATTTTCTTGTGAAGGATCACTAAAAAGAAGAAATGATTTTCAGTTCTTTCTTTCTCAAATCAAATCGGAGATGTAAGGAAGAAAAGAAAGTGTAATCCAAGAAAATTAACACATTCTCAACACAATTCCTGAATCAAACCTATAATGTAGACAAAAATGAAATGACAGGAAAGCTTTTTTTCAAATGCAAACAAAAACGTCTCTCAGTCAATAAACAATCCATAAAATGAAAACAATTGAAAACTTCAAATAAATCAGATACCTTTTGTCAAACAAGCACTCAGGACCAAGATCCAGAGATTATACCCTTGTGACAAAAATCAAAAGCAAAACTTGCAAAATTTACAAAGAAATACTTTCAACTTCCAAAAATCAATCAAATGCAAGATTCAGACTTATAAATCAATCAAACACTGGTGTCAGAAGTTCATCCCAGGCAATTGAGGCACAACTGGGTGGAAAAAAGAAAAATTGGCTATCTCCCACAATTCCTACAGGAATCGTCGCGGGTTGCAGTGGAGCACATTACGATGATCTAGGGTCGTCGCAGGCTGCCAATACGGTACAGTGTGACGTCGTTGCACTGGTATGCACCTTTAGAGTGCGATGTCAGAGGATCGTCGCGGCCTGTCTATATAGCACAGTGCGACGATCTCTGAAACTAAGGGAAAATGACTCAAAACTTATTGGTAGTCACTCAAAACTTTTAAACCATGTGAAAACTAGCCTTAAGAAGAAATTTGAAATGACAGACTTAGGTTTTTTGTACTATTTCCTTGGCCTCCAAGTTTTGTAAACCAATGAAGGATTTTTTCTTTCCCAGTCTAAGTATGCTTGTGACCTTCTTTGTCACTTTCACATGGATGATTGTAAACCAACCCCTTATCCCTTCCAATCTGGAGTCAAGCTTACTGCCACTTGTACTTCTTCCGAAGTTGATGCCACCCTATACCGTCAGTTAGTTGGTATCCTCTTATACTTGACTCATACCCGTCCTGATCTTTCCTTTGTTGTTGGTCTT
>JASDQU011402067.1:17411-30390 GCA_032191745.1 Picea mariana
ATGACTGTTTCATTTTTTAACGAGCTTGACACAGGAAAAGAACTATTCTCCAGGCCTCTGTTTCATTTTTTAACGAGCTTGCCACAGAGAAGAAAAACTATGCTTGTGGTTGCTTCTTGATCATGGCTTCCGAGAGGATAATGCTCTGGAAGGGTACCATGTCAAGGGACAAAAATTGGTCATGGCTTCCAAGAGATCTTTGCTGGATGGAAGAGAATCACTTTGGAAGGAACACATGTCAAGGGTCGTGACAGGGGTAAGGAGATCAAGCTCCAATAACCCTACAGAAGAAATCACCATGTCCACTACAGGATCCAAATCGTCGGAAGTTGAGGTCATGGGAGACAACGCCACATAATTGACATGTGGCGGGGGTGATACTATCTACATATAAGAACCACTGAGGGAGGTAACCCAGTCGGGGCTGATGAATGAAAGTTGATCAATAGTCACAATTCTTCCATTGTGAGGAAAATATATCACACAGAAAAGAGTGGATACAATAGCTTTCATGGCATAAACATAATCCCACCCAAGGAGTAAAGCGAAATCCAAGGGGTCTCGGACTACCATGACATCGATAAAGACAGTTTTCCCTCCCAAAGTTATAGGAAACTGAGGAAGGATCCCTAAAGGTTGACTAGTTCTTCTGTTAAAAGCTAACAGATTCTGTGTAACTGGTGCAAGCTGCGGACAACCCAAAGCGTACCAAGCAACATAAGACAAAATACTAACGGACACACCTTCATCTATCAGTGTTTGAGGAACGTTCTGACCATGAACCTATACTGTAATCTAGAAAGTAATGTGGGAGGGAAGACGAGGTCTAGTTAGCGCACCCTAATAAAAAGGGATGGCTTCAGTACTTGGAGGGGGTTTCACAGGAGAAGGAGGAATGCCCCCCGGCACGGTAGAGTCTGTATTAACAAGAAAAACATGGGCAGTATCAGGTTTAATATCTAGAAGGGGAGTAGGATCGACTGATGGTTGGATTGGATCAACCAATGGTGGACTTGGATAGACCACCTTATCACTCTTCAGAGGAAGAGTGGGACTGACCTAGGAAGGAACTAGATCAGTCACTCTGACATTTCAAAATGGAGTAATGGGATCGATCGATGAAAAAACTGCATCGACCACTTGAGTTTCATTCTCCAAGGGAAGAATGAGGTCGACGGGTGGAAACGGATCGACCGCTTTGGTGTCACTCTCTAACGGGAGAGTGGGATCAATCGAGGATTAAAACAGATCAACCGCTTTGGTTTCACTCTTTTGATGAAGAGAGGGGTTGATCGATGATGGAATTGGATTAGCTACTTGGGTTTGTGGTTCAATCAAGGAGGAAACTAGATTGACCACCTGATCAACTAGACTGACTGGGGATGGAACCAGATTGACCAGTCCATCAATCAACGATGGGTCGGGGGAAAGCTTACGATAACCTTTTGGAAGTTGAAGTTTTTACAAAAGAGAAGAAGCCTCGTCCATACGAGGGCAAAGGTGAGAGTAATGATCACCTTTACATAACAGGCAAGGGAACTTGACAGTTTTCTTCTTCTTACCAACCTGAATATCACTAGTTGACGGGGTATCATCGACATGACCGACAGAGGTCGTTGACGTGGAGGACCACATTTCTAAGACCTGGGTAAGACTGGGGCAATCCCTCAGAAATTGGTCACCCTTACAAAGGCTGGAAGGGAATTTGGGTTTTGGATTCTTCATTTTAATCTTGTTGACCTCATCAACACTCCCAGTACTATTAACAGTAATTGGTTTCTTAGAGCCAACATCTGATGTTGTTGGGGCCTTTGTCCTTTTCAGGTTCTTCTTCTTCTTCTCTTTCCATTTCTTCTTCTTCTGATCAACTTGGCTACTTGCTTTAGAGCTTTCACTAGGCGAAGAAGGAGAAATGGAAGGAGACTTGATGGACGAAGAAGGTGAAAAGTCAACATGAGGTTGATGTGTGGGTGGTGTATTAACATCCAAAGTATTAGGTGCAGCTGAAACATTGGGAGGATTCAGGATCACCGGAGTGGGGAACAACCAAACTGGTAATCCAATAGTGAGTCCTGGAAGACTCAGTGTGGCAACATATGGAGGACCAAAGTTTCCAAATGAAGGAAAGGTATAAGGTTCCCCAGGAGAAGGGGTTCCTCCATTGGTACTCCCAAGATTCGATGCCATTAACACTGACTCGACCTAAAGTCCACTAAGTAAAACAAACAACACACACTATGAATCTGAGAAGCAATTAATCAAACAAACCTTCCTATGATGAAACCACTAGTTGGTGATGAAATCCAACGTCGTGAGATCAAAATAGGAAGGGGCGGGGATAGAGCGGGTGGATCAGTTACGTTGGAGACCTGCTTAACGGACTTACGCCTTGGTGCAAGCTTCCACGTAGTAATTGTGGATTTACCCTCCAAGGAGTCCGAGTGAGTTTGACCAACATCTGTTCCAGGTACAGTGAGACTTCCCTTCACCATCACCTTGTGTGAGACCCTAAATATTGTGGCTACTAAGGTCACCAACTCACAGTCAGCCCCTGGGCAGGTATAGTCGACAGTCCAATTGAAACGTATGGGTAGGATAACAAGTCCGAAATCAAATTGAAAGGCTCCCACACATAATCATGGGTATACCTTCCAATGACCCCCAATATATGATCTGACCACTACAAACAGTTGAACCATGGAGGGATAATCTCCGTAACTCACCTGAATGCGAACTCGTGTGTAACCCCTGTGTGAGAGGGGGATCCCAACAAGCCAATATGATAATTGTTTTTAACTCTCCCTACCACAAGATACTAAGTTTGTTCGATAGATTTGGAAATTTATCCTTTCAACCTATTCTAAAGCTCTACACCTTAAACTAATGTAGGTTTGCTAACAAAGATGTAAAAAGTTTGATAAATTTTAGTTAAGCGTTGATTTTAATGGCTGCTGTTTACTCAGAGGATGTATGAAAGTGAAACTGATGGAATGATGACTCAATTCCCAAAAATATGCATGAAATATGATAATCAATCATTTCTTTTCAATGAATACCTATTTAAGGGAATGAGGAAGAGTCATTTTCACTATCAAACACTTGATAAGGAATGCCCTCAATCAATTTTGTTCTCAATCAAATCCAATATGATGCTACAACATTTCAGAAATACAAACTAATATGCAAACTAATCATTAAGATGTACTTTTGTCGTTTTCATGCAAATGATGATCAATTCAATGAAAAACTTGTCCTGCCAACTACCCTTTCAGATCAAGGAGATTCAGACAAGAAAACGCAGATTTCACACAAACAACACACCTTTTTGCAATCAAACAAGAGAAAGAAAACCAAAAATGCAAAAGGAAGGAGAAAGAGATTGGACCAGATGACCTCAAAGAACCAAACGAGAAGAGGCACAGACTTCAAATGTCCTTCACTAGAGTTCCCGCTCAGTCGGATAGGAGAGAAGAAAGCAGGGGATCGATTTGAAGCTTTCAATAGCAAAAACTCAAAAATAATGAAGAAGGGCATAAAATATGAACAACAAGGTGTTTATTTCTCGGGAGGAAGCATGTCAAAGGTCAAAGGAAGAATCATTGAATCACAAAGCAGCTCAGCAAGTAAAGAAACAGGGTTTGGACCTCCAAAAAATGGAAATTTTGAAGAGATTTTGAGAAAAAAGGGGCTGGTGCTCTGGCATAAGGGCCACCAGAGCATTATAAAGCTCTGTCTAACACTTCCAGGGAGTGCTGGCACTCTGCTAACATGGGCAGGGGGGTGCCAAGCTCAAAAAACTCATAAAAATGTCCAAAAACCCAAAATTTTGACAGGTAAGCTGAGTGTGATGGGGTAAAGAGTCAATCAACAAATGCAATCAGATATGAAGGGGTGAACAAGGTCGAAAAACAACCAAAGGGAAAGACAAGGTCTATGAGGAAGATCAAAACTAAAAGTTTGATTCGAATCCTATCCCTAGCGGAGTCGCCAGTTTCTGTTGAGAGAAAATCTCCCTGTGGACAGGTAGATCTCCTCTTGAGAGCTAGACTCTTAACTCTTAAGACAGAAGATGCTTAATGTGGACACTGACTTCCTTTCAGATCTATACAAACTAATGCATGAGGAGGAAGGAGAAACAAAGTACCTTTTACCGACGTTTGTTCCTGCACGCTCCCAGTTGAGCTCCAATCTTTCGCTACTCGATGAGCCCTGTAGACAAACAATAGTACAACCACTTCCTACTCTGTTGATATTAGCTTGAAAATAGACCTATCTATCAGTGACAAGTTCATGTAAGATCAAACACAAACTCAAAAGAAACAGGCCAAGAGTGTTATATTAATGAGAACAATGATAGAAGTAGCTTACAACCGTAGATGCGAATGCGACAGCTTCGTCAAGTCCCCTTTGTCTAACCCTTGCTCAAAAGATCCACGACCCGGATGACAACAGATTCAATGATTACTCTCTTCTAGTTCACTGTGTGTTTCCTATGAGATCATAGGTTCCATGCTTTCAATTCTTCCCTGTTCCAGTACCACTTATGAGATCATAAGTTTGGTGCGATTCTCTCTTTTCCAATCCCCTTTCACCATTAGAAAGCTTGCTTATATAGCCTTGGAGAGGCTCAACAGCTTGAGATATCCTTGGGGAAGGTGAGGATTTTCCTCCTTTAGTTGAGGATCTACCCTAAGATCATGGATGGACTAGGGATTCGAGCTCAAATGCCTTCTAAGAATGAAAAGATCCTTCCCCCATTCATCTCAACAACTCAACTATTGCCTAAAATAGGTAGCACTCCCTCAAAAGGGCCATCAGAGTGCTACAACGCTCCCCAGTAGGCTTAAGGGGGGCACTAGCACTCCTAAAGACACCAGTGCTCCCTCAAAAGGGCCAAAGGAGCTTTATAATGCTACCAGACAACGTAAGGGGGAACGCCAACGCTCCCAGAAGAGGTATAGGGGAGCGCTCTCCTTCAAAAACTCAGTTTTTGGGGTGCTTTCAGATGGCAAAAGGTTTATAAGCCTGCTGACTCATTTCTCCTCTTCCAAATCAAATGTTTGAGGTGTTTCAAGTGTCCTTCTCATGTCATTATAGGCACGACATAGGCATCATGACAATATGCTTTCTTTAACACTTGCGACACTTGTCAGCAAAGTGCGACACTTGTAACCTTTGTAATGACGACACTTGCGACACTATCAAAGTGAGTATTTTTGATGTGTAACAATCGGCGTGGAAATGACTTCTGATTCAGGTGGGCCTTCCACACCTCTTTTTCCTTATTCTCCTTCAATCTGAATGTCACATAGATCGTCTTCGTCCGGTGCTTCCTCTTGTACATGATAGCATGACAACAGTTCCTTAACTGTCTATTTATTCTGTTGTTGTTCTTCTGTGATAACTTCTATATCTGGTTTTGTGATAAATATTACACCTCTTATCTGTTTTAGAGCTGCATCTATGTTGGGGTTTTCATGTTCGAATGAAAATGTGATGGTAAAATTCTGTTGTAATGATGTCCATGTCGCAGTTCCTTTACGAAACTCTTGGTTTGTATACCAGTTCACTAATATTCCCTCTAGAGTGTGTATGAAGTGATGAGGCCATTCCTCTGGGGGTAACATTTTCCATAGTGTTCTACATGCCTCCACGTGTTCTACTGGTGCCCTGTGCCCATCATACTTATGCTATTTGTTGTTTTTCTATTCTGCGCCAAATCTTATGCACATTATCCTCTTACATTGGTACCAATATGTGATGGTCTCCTTGTGCGCACCCCACCATCTTGCAGGTGTGGCCTTGAGTGCTAAATCAAGTACTAACAATCTATGGTTCTCTAACACTACGTCTTCATACTGTGTCAAGAATGTTTCAAAATCGTTTAGTCCATGGAAATGGGGCGGTTCTCTGATTTCTGTGCCTACCCATCTTACTGCGCGGTCTATTCTTGAACATCTTCTCGTGGATACTTCGTCTAGCCTTTGCTGCTAGTTTTCTAAACTAGTGTCTGAGTCTGTCACACATGAATTAATGCTCCTCCAACTAAGTACCCCATATGCAGTTGGGTTTACATAATCCTCATCGCGCACAGTTGTTCTATATAACTGGACGATTTCCTCTAGGTCTAGGCAAGTAAGTTCTACAAACCTATCCCCTTTGGATGGGTCTAATGGCACGATGAACCTGTATTCTCCTGACTCAAATTTCATTTTCTTGGTCTTCAAATTGATTATGTCTTTGTTTTCAAACACCCAATCCAAACCAAGCAACGCTAGGTAAGGTGTTGTGCCGTCTACTATTTCAATGATTTCGAAATTTGCTTTAGTGCACACTCCATCTAGGTCGACTGTCACTCCTTTCAGTCTACCTATTGGTAAGACTCTGTGTTGGTTTTCCAATTTTAATTGGACAGGTGAATATCCTAATGTTGGCTCTCCCATGCACTACCATGTCTTCTTTGGTAATACATTAACTTCAGATCCTATATCTAGTATAATGTCTCCCATATTGAAATCCCCAATATTAGCATTTAGTCTAAACTCCCTACTTGTTCTTCTTCTCGTGTGTAGGTGATTGAATGTCTTTGGTTCTATCTTTCCTTCTGTCTCAATGCTACATTTTCTAGTATGTTTTGCAATATTTTCACAGATGATGGATCACTTAATACTTTTACACATGATTACAGAAAGCCTTTGATTGTACTTACTTGTCCTGTGGGTTGCATCCCGTTGGTATGATCCAATGATGGTGACATCTCGTATTTTGGTTCTTGCTTGTTATGCTGCGCATTTGAAGTCAATGCTATGTATTCCTTTTGAAATTATTATCTGGATTCTTTAAATATCTCCTTTTCCTTCTGTGTGTCGAAATGCTTCCTTGGTTCAGTGTTCTTCTTTACCCATTGATTCTGCGCTGGTTCTTGTCGAACTGCGTCATTTCCTGTTTTAGCTCCTCTGCGAGTAACAATATTGATGTTCCATCTTTCATCCCTTGCTTCGGCTGAGATCCACTGAGCGTTCTGGTTATTTTGGTTCCTCTTTTCTTGGATCATTACTAGTAGTGTCAGAAATTCTTTTGTTTCATGATCTGATGCGTGACAATACATACAAGTCGCTGGTGGAAGCAGACATTCCCTTGCATAATGTCCCTGTTGTTGAAAATTGTGACATGTGACTGGTCCTCTACCTCATTTGAAACCTCCTCTGGCTCATCCTCCCCCTCTGTAGCCTGCTTGATCTCCTCATGACGCATTATACTAAGGTGCTTGATTATACTGCGCAATATTCTACTGAGGCTGTGCCGTATTGTACTGCAGATGCACATTATTGTATGGTGGTTGCACAATATTATACTGATGCTGCACAGTGTTGTATGGAGCTAGGACTTGATTAAACTATGGCGCTGCTTTCCCAGTTATCATTTCTGCATGTACTCTATATGCATCTGATGTCATTTCTCACATTAGCTCCATAGTTCTACAATCTTTGTCATCGTGGCCCACCGACTTGCAAAAGGTGCAATATGATCTCTTTGGGACTGTCTCATATTTCTTCATCATCATGTAGTGATAAGGGTCATGACCCAGTTTCTTGTAGATTTCACACCATAGTCCTCCTGGTGGTAATGGATTTGGAATTCCTGTTGCCATATACTATGTGAACATTAGACATTCATTCTTGTGGTGTCCTTCTGTCCTGCATGTAGTGCACCAAATGGCTTCTCATTTGTCCTTGTTCTTATTTTGGTTCAAATGGAACATTAGATTTTTCAAATCCTCTTTCAGTTCTTCAATAGCTGGGTCTGTCTGCTGGTACTGGTTTTCTTCCAGTTGCAAGGCTACCTACAGAGCCTCTGTCTGCGTCTGAAATTTTTGTTTTTGTAAAGGGTATTTTAAGAATGAGAGTAGTGAATTGAAAAACAGGTGTCGATGCTGCATCTTGGTCATGAGATATTTTAGCTTTCCCTTCAATCACTTGAATCTCTGATCAATATCCCATACAGACTCTCTTGGTTTCTGTCTTATTTCGATCATCTCATTCATGTACTGACCCTCTGAGCTTGGCTTTTGGAAATCATTTATCAGTAACTTCTTAATGTCTGCCAGTGTCCTTGTCGTCCCAGGGGCATTGTTTGTGTTTAGACTCATGTACCAGTCTACTGTGTGGTCTCTTAGCGTAATATCTAGCTGCACAAGTTTAATATCTTCATCAGTGATCTGTTTTGCTTCCTAGATCTTTTCACAAATGAATAAATGTTTCTTAAGGTCTTCTGTTGCTTCTCCTATAAATTATGGTAATCTGATGGTGGGATCGTGTCCTGCCATCCTGAATGTTGAATTGCTTCCTCCACGTGGTGTAGATACTTGACTAATGCTACTTGAACTGGCTCCTCGAGTTACTATTCCTTGTGTAGATGTACTTCTTGCTGTCTGACTACTTCTGAACTTTGGTTGTCTAAACGATGGTGTTCTGTTTGGTGTATTAATCACACATGGGTTTATGGGTTCCACACTGACATTAATATGGATAGGATGGCTTCTTTATCCTCCCGCTCTTGGACCTCTCGTCTTCCTCTCATATGTTGCGCATAATATTTCCTCAATCTGCTCCATAGCCCAAAGATCCTCTACCTCTTCCTCATCACTCGCCAAGCCTTCTCTCGTAGCTATAGCTATCTTCTTGGTATTCACCTTGTATTGGTAGGTTACTCTGCTATGCATATTTCCTATTGACGCTAAGATCCACTTGATCTGGTCATCTTCCATCATGATTGGGTCTAAGGGTTCCTCCTTCTTTCCCTTATCCTTTCTTCCTTCCATTTCTCCTCTTTATGTTAGTGCTTCCCCCCTTCCCCCATGCACACAGGGAAGTTTAACTGTCTGATTCCATTGTCATTACACCTTTGTTATATAGTAGTATCTTAATAGAAGTATACAGTGATCGGATGTACATTCCTTGAGGTCCGTGTAGAAATTCTTGCTATGCTGTGCTGTATGACTTCGCTGTGTCAACTGTAAACTCTATTATAAACCCTGCCACAATACTGTCAAGCCAATAGTCTACTGCGCGGGTGAACTTGTTGTTCACCTATTGTAACTACTCAAGTTGTATTGAGGTCCAATATAACTATCGAATTCAGTTCATCGCGTGGTTATACTTCAACCTTAGTATCCAATCCTACAGTAGATGTGGAAAATCGCAGAAAAAGACTTCATGCAAATTAGTAAACATGTATTTCTCAAGATATTTGCGAGGTGTTATTCTAGGGTTTCTATTGTCTTTCTGTGAAAACTCTAGATCTTTTTTTCTCAACCAACTTTCGATCTATGCTTCTGTGGGATTCCATGGTCTCAACATTCTCTTATAATGGATCATTGGTCTCTGCCCTAACCTTTTCTTAATCTACCTCCGACAAATGTTTGACTTATCTTATCTACTCATTCCTCTCCTGTTCCTACCAATGAAAACATAACCATTTGTTGGTTATATCTTCTTGTATACCATCTGAGTTATTGACCTAGGGTTCATATCTTTCAGTTTTCCAACAAAGCCTCTAAAACTATTGGCCCTCCTGGTAAACCAGAAGGCAACACAACACACATAATGCACTATGCAGTCTCACCCAAGATAGCCTTAATGGGTGGCTGTAAGAATCAGGTGTTTACAACCTAGGATTGAGTATGAGATATTAGAACTTGACCATTGAACCATTATTAGAACTGGTAAATGTAACATACTATTATTCATGACTATGCAATAACTTCAACAACTTGTTCCCTTAGTATCACGGCAATATTTAAATAAGCAATATAATAACTCATTCATTCATTACACTCACCAAATAACTAGTGAGAAGAGGATAAATATATACATGCATTCCTCACATTACACAGATATTATCGTGGTTCACCCCCTCCTGGGCTATGTCCACAAAGATTTGGCTCTTGGCTCTTTTATTATGATAGTTCTGCATCTACACGTCATGCACTTACAACTCTCTTCAGATGGGTAAGATCTATATGAGGTGAACTAGATCGCATGGCTCCTCAGCCCGTGATCTAATCCTCAAGATCTACCTTCTCTTGTCTCCCCTAGCTCAACAACTTACAAAATAGTTCATACAACAAAATGCAAACCCGATTACTAACCAAGTTGGAGGAAATACCAAATCCGTGAACAACAACAACTACTTATAATACCTCTATATCAATATTTATACATCTTTGGCTCTTCAGCCATTACAATATATTACCAAAACCCTAACCCTACTGACGTTAGGTCTTCCTCTCATGCGTGTTTTGTTCTTCCTTCTAGCTGTCGCTTTCCTTGTGAACACTTTCTTACATTCACGCATGCTATGTTCCCCTCCATCTATTGCTTCACTCTCTGCATGCTTTTTTTCCCCACGATCATCCTTCTTTTCACTTTGGCTTGATGCCAACACTATGCATGTCATAAGAACTTTAAAGTATATCAGATGGATATTAAGTCAACATTTCTAAATGGAGATCTAGAAGAAGATGTATATGTGGAGCAACCTAAAGGATTTTCACTGACAAATAATCCTGACTATGTCTGTAAGTTGAAAAAGGCATTATATGGATTGAAACAGGCACCACGAGCCTAGTATTATAGACTAGACAAATTTCTACAAGACAAAGGGTTCAAGAAAGGTACTCTTGACAATAATCTATACATTAAGTCTGAAGGTGATGATTTATTAGTTGTTTTGGTTTATGTAGATGACATTATTTTTCTATGTACCAATGACCCTTTAGTTTAGTGGTTTGCTAATTCTATGCAAACTGAGTTTGAGATGTCCTTGATAGGAGAACTGTCATATTTTCTTGGTTTACAAATCAATCAGAGTTATGCAGGGCTATCTATCTCTCAAGAAAAGTATTTGAAAGAGATGTTGAAGAATTTTTAGATGGAATATTCCTCTCCTGTTAGTACACCTATGGTGGTTTGTTGCAAGCTCAGTAAAGATCATATTTCACTTGATTTTGATCAAAGAACATATTGATCAATGATAGGTAGTCTTCTGTACATCACAACATATTATACTGATATAATGCAAGCTGCTGGAATGATAGGTCATTATCAGTCTTCTCCTAAACAAAGTCATTTAGAAACTGTCAAAAGGATATTCAAATATTTGAAGGGTACAATGACTTATGGTCTCTGGTATCCTAGAAATTAGAATTTTCAATTAACTGCATATTCAGATGCTGATTGGGAAACTGTTTGGATGAGAGAAAGAACACCACTGGAGGTGCATTCTTCTCAGGTGATTCATTAGTAGCATGGCTTAGTAAGAAGAAAGAACTATTTCATTATCAACTACAGACGTAGAGTACATTGCTGCTGCTACTTGCTGCACTCAGATCTTATGGATGATACAAACTCTTGCAGATTTGAAGGGAACTTATACTAATGCCATTCCACTTCACTGTAATAAAACCAATGCCATTAGTGTCTTGAAGAATCATTTTCTCCATTCAAAGACTAAGCATATACCGATTGTTATCACTGAAATTTCGTCCGCACATGGCGACAAGAACTCCGCATCGTCAAAACAGCAATGAAGTCATTCATGGCATTGAATTAATTTCACAGCATTCCAGAAGGGTCAAAAACTATACAAAGTAACCAAAAATTGAAGGGTGCTTTACAGTAGTTTGGTGCGCGCGCACATGCGCAGGACAAAAACGTACTATGCGTGCATGCGTGCCCGAGGCGCGGTTGTCAGCGCAAAAACCCGCGCACCTGCTAAAACGGTGCATTTATTGAATTGGTCGGCCTCCCAACCACTTATGGACCAGCTCCCAATCTGATTTGACTCCAAAATTTGAGCTGAATCCACAGGGTAGGCGGGTTAAAGACCTAATGAAGCCCTAAAGAGCCCCTTTTCACATTTTGAAGGGGTTACATAATCACCCGATGATCTGCTATAAAAAGCCATGAAGAAACATCATTTTCGCAAGGAATTTCATGTATTGTTATGCTTCTAAGATTGTCAAGGACTCATTCTTTGACGATAACACATTGGCAACATTTCATAAGAGCCATTCGCCTCTCCATTGAGTGGATGTGCTGGGAGTTCTTTCACTATCATTCTCATTTCTTCGCATTGTAAGGAAAGTAAGTTTGTGAGGGCCTCAAGAGCCTTCCTTTGGGGGAAGAAAGAACCACTATTCTCTTCCTTCATTGTGCTCTGATTTCATCAATTGACCAGCTCAAAACCATTGGTGATATCAGTCTTTTTTGTGTTTGTTGTTTCTTTATCCATATGCTCATAGTTTTAGTTTGTTTTAATGTAATTATTGCTTATAGTTTGTTTTGTTTCCTCTAACCTTTCCTTCCACAGCTGTCATGCTCTGCAAGACCCAACAGGGCATGTAAGAACCCTCTATTTGCTCACCAAGTGACGAACTGGGTGCAAACAGACTGGCGACTCCACTGGGGAGTAGGTATCAATTCCTCCCTCATTTGGGTTTATTTTTCTTTCCTTTTGGTTTTATTAACTTGCAGGGACACAAACCAGCCTCTGCCGACCTGCTAACCAGTCAATTCACAAGAGAATTGAGAGAAATCAATCCGGATTTTCTTTCTCGGTCACTTGTCACAAGCGCACGGGTATTCCACTCCACAGACGCGCATCTTGCGCGCATGCGCCTGCACAACGTTTTCTCTCTGCACACATGCGCTTTAGTTCTCAATTCGTTCAGCGTGCAGGCGCAATATGCGCCTCTGTCTACACTGAAGGTCGTGCATCTGAACTAAATTTCTCATTGTAAGGTTTTTTGGATGTGGGGAAAGTCATTTTCCTTCTCAACAATGATGTTATGCATGCTCTAAATACTGCACCACTTAGACCCCTCAACTTATAAAGGGGATAGTCAAACAAACATAAGCACTTAGGTGGATAAAAATCATTTTCCCTTATTTGCTTTTTGCCACATGGATGGCTTGCT
>JASDQU011402067.1:30440-43849 GCA_032191745.1 Picea mariana
CAGTATCATAAACAATATTTAAACAAGCAATATAATAACTCATTCATTCATTATGCTCACCAAATAACTACTGAAAAGAGGATAAAGATATACATGCATTCATCACATTACACATATATTACCATGGTTGACCCCTTCCTGGGCTACATCCACAGAGATTTGGCTCTTGGCTCTTTTATTATGATAGTTTTGCATCTACACGTCATGCACTTACAACTCTCCTCAGATGGGTAAGATCTATATGAGGCGAAATAGATCGCACCAGGATCCTCAACCTATGATCTAATCCTCAAGATCTACCTTCTCTCATCTCCCCTAGCTCAAAAGCTTACAAAACAGTTCATACAACAAAATGCAAATCCAATTACTAACTAAATCAAAACAACTACAAAATCTGTGAACAACAACAACTACTTATAATACCTCTGTATCGGTATTTATACATCTTTGGCTTTTCATCCATTACAATACATTACCAAAACCCTAACCCTACTGACGTTAGTTCTTCCTCTCATGTGCGTGTTGTTCTTCCTTCCAGCTGTCGCTTTCCTTGTGCACGCTTTCTTGCATGCGCGCGTGTTGTGTTTCCCTCCAGTAGTTGCTTTGCTCTCTGCACGCTTTCTTTCCCCACGATCATCCTTCTTTCCACTTCAGCCTGCTACCAACAGGCCCCCAACACTAACATGTGGCTCATCCCGAGCAACCTAATCCTTCTGAGCTTCCTCGATCTCCTTGGTGATCGTTTGGAACTTATCTTTGAGCTCTGTTGTTTGTGTCTATGCATGTGCAGTCTTCGCCTTGATTGTGTCCACTTTCTGGACTGCAACTTCGTCGTTGATCAATCTTGCACATTCTACTTGGGTCTGTGCTATTCGTGTCTTAGCTTCCTCTGCCTGTGCCAGGACTTCTGCTACCCGCTCTTGCAATGGTTCCATTTGAGCCTGCCTCTCTTGTTTCTGGGTTTGTGCAGTGATTAGTTCTGCTTGTAATCTCTTCATGTCCTGCGTCCCTTTAACGCATTCTGTGATTAGTATTGTATTCTGCTTTTGCTTGAGCTCTTGGATCATGACGTTGATCCTTTCTTCTTCCATGTCCCATTTGTGGACCTGCTGTTCCTCCTCCAACCTGGTCCAAAGCTACGCTGCTTTATCAAACAAGTCAGCTACTGTGCTAACCTGATGCTCTATCTCCTGCATCTGCGTTGTTGATTCCTGCTTCCTTTGCTCCTTGACTGATGTTGGAGTGGTTGGTATGATATGTTCTCGGAGATCCTCGATCTCCTTCTGGTATTTATAAATTGCCTATGCAATCCGATCAATCTTGTATGTTGTTGTGATTGCCTCACGCTGCATGGACTGTGGGATATTCTCATAGGTTCCTACCACTTTTCGCTCCAATCCTTTTATGCACTCCCTTTCCTCTTGGTTCTTAGATTTAGCCTTCTCATATACTATTTCCAGTGTGTCCCGCTTCTTTGTTGCATGCTTTAATTCAATTAAGTCTCTGTGTGTGAGACTGTACCTCGTGATTTACGCTCACTTGCAACCTGTGTAGCGCTTCTGATGGTATCCTTGTCAACACAAGTTGGATTTGGCTTAAGTCCTTCAAGGGTGTCTGCCCCACAATTTTGTCCATGCGCAGCATACTAGGGTCGATGTGGAATGTTACGTGTGGTTGCAGTATTGCCTGGACTAACTCTATTTCTTCTTACTGCACTCTTCCTTCTATCTCCAGTGTTGATGGTTCGATTCCCCTGCTGCTTGTTGTTGGCCCTTCCTCGATCTGCTTGATGAGATGTCGCATCTCTGCCAACTCCTCTTGGATCTTGTCCCTGTAGCGTGCAGCATGGTCGAAGTCCTCAGATAGACAATCCTAGATCATTCTGTCGATCATTTCCCCATTGTCATCCGTGATTGTATATTCTGGTGGTGTTCATTATGCCTTTGATTTCTTGTGCGCGCCTCATGTCTATGTGGCTAGCCTGCTATTTCCCCCTGGTTCCTGTGTGTCAGGATTTATTCCTGTCTCATGTGCAGGCTCAGCCTATTGTTGTTGCTCCTTGTCCGGCTGCATACTCTCCTTCTTCCCCTTCTGGGTCCCTGTCTTCTTTGGCCCTTCGTCTGTCTGTGTTGTCTTGCCTTGTCCCGTTCTTGGTCTCTTGGGCACTTGGATTTCTGGAGGCTGCTTTTCTCCCTGCTCTGCCTCTTCTTCTATTGTTCTTTCGGGTAATTCCTGGGTAATGGTTGGGATTCTCCATTCATCGACCCATTCGTTGATGACCATGTCAATGTCATCCTCAGTGATGCAGTAATGCATCTATATCCATTGTTTATCTAGATCCCTCCTTCCCTGTATCCACATTGTGTTTCATGTGGCCTGGAAAGTGGCGATGTCTGCATATCACGTGACATCTTCTGGTGTGATTCTCCGTGTCTAGGAGATGGATTCCTATAGGTCGCGTAGGTATCCTTCGAAGATGGATTCGTTCATACTCTTGTGACTAGCGCTCATCGTCGCCTTTAGCAATGAATACCTCTTTCCCTGGTTCGGATTGGGTCAGGTACAAAAAATTACATACCTTGGTTCCCTCCATCCCATAAAGGCTATGAGTGTGATCAACCATGAGTAGTGAAACTCTGTTCCTAGATCCTATGCATCCTTGTAGTCATCCAGGAATAAGTTTAAGAGGTACGATGCCCAGCTCATTGAGGTGCTTTCTGTGCACTAGGCTGCAATTGCAACAACTCCAGTTGGGACTTCCTCCCTGAAACATTTTCTTAGTAGCTTGCAGGCTAATGCTTTCGAGCCCAATTGTGTGGTTGCATCATTGATCCTCTTGATGATGATCCATCTTGTCCCCCTTTCGGTGCCATACTTCTTCTTCATCTCTTCTGCTAGCGCTTTCTTCTTGGTTTTGTCATCCAGAAACAGCACGGGATCCATTCCCCGAATTGGTAACCCTGTTATGTTTGCAATAAGTTCAAAGGCTATGGGGACAGGATTGTCCAACCATATATCCCCTCCATGTGTGACTACTAGCAGTTGTTTGACGCATGCGGTTGCGTGTTGACCTCTGCCAAAATGTGGTAAGTCCAACAGACCTAAAATTATCATTTTCTGTAGTCCAGTTGCCCACTGGAGTGGCTGCCTAATCGGTTCGCCAACCCTATTTGTGCCTATGGTCTGGATAAAGACTCTCTTCGTGAGTTCTGAAAACTTGGCTTCGTCTGCTACATCATGGTTAGAGTATTTGAGTTTCCCGATATGATCCAGTAGCTCTGGTCCTAGCTGTACCCCTTATGGTATGCACGGTAGAACGATTTCTGCTGCAGGTTTCTTGCAAGGTGACTTGGGCATTTGTATCTGGTTTTTCTTTGCCGGTGGTGGTTGGCTTGAAGTTCCAGTGACTTTCGATTGTTCCTATGTATACCATTCCGGCCAAGCCGAGACATCTTCACCCGTATCCCCTGCTGGGTGGTCTGAGATGGTCGTTTGAGACTCATCTGGCTCAACTTCTATTGTCGGCCTTGACGTCGTCCCATTGACTTTCAGAGCTGCCTCTGTATGCTCTAGTTGCATCTCCTTTAGGGTTTCTGCCTCCTGGTTTTGTGGCTCCTGCGTCGTTGTTGGCGTATCTACATTCATGGCCTCTGTTGTTGGTTTTTGAAATTCCTCCAGTATCGGTGTGGATTGTACTGGTATCATCTCTAGGGATGGAATTTCGTCGACATTGACGATCTCCGGTGGCTGTTGTTCACCTTCTTTGGCTTGTCCTCGTGACCTGGTTTGAACTCTAGTTTTCTTGGTGGTCTAGCTCTCTTCTGCTTGCTTAGGCGATGCCATGGTGGTGAATGTTAAGTATCTGCTGGATTTGAACGGTCTCTATGGTCTTTGTGAACTCACACTGTGCTCTTTAGCCTCTATTTCTCTGTGTCTGTTCTCTTTTCGTGAATAGACTATTGGCTCCCTCGCCCGTGTGTTGTATGGATTTCCCATGAAGCTCGTCGAGGATGCTTCCTTGATTATGGGTTTAATGCACCTTGATTACCAGTTCAATGCATCTTCGACGATTTTGTACTTGCCATTACTTATGTTGTGTCATGTTCTGTTGGCACGATTACTGTGGCATCCCATCGGTCCTTGTCGTCCTTTAATTCCACCTAGTGTTGTCTTGTCGTCCTGCATTTGGCGCCTCTGCTTTTTTTTCTACTTGTTTCCCTTTTCATGTGATCGTTGTCTTTTGCCTCGCCGAGGTTGTGTTTCTAGTTTGCGTGGCCTTTCTGCCTCTGGCGCCCCACTCCCTCTTTGGTTTTTTTTCCTTTTTGTTCTTTTGTTCTTTTTTTTATTGTTGTTACTGCGCGGTGGATGGTCGACTGTCCTTGTACCACTTTAGTCAGCTCCCATTGATAATCCCTCTGAGTTCTGCGCCTGATAAATCAATTACTGTATAGTTCCTCCGTCTGTGACAAATTTTACTTCATATGGTCCTAACCAATGCATTCTAAGCTTTCTCGGGTGCTGAAATGATTTGTTGTCATACATCAGCACTAGATATCCTTCCTTGAACATTTTCTTCTTGATGTGTCTATCGTGCCAAGCTTTGTCTTTTGCTTTTTGAACTTGTCGGTGGAATCCTGCCAAGATTCGGTCTTCCTCCATGGTCAGTAACTGGTTCAGTCTCTCTTATATTGCGCCTCGTTCTGTCATTTGTGTGATTGATGCTACACACAAGCTTGGTACTAAAAACTCTAATTGCACCACTGCTTCTTGGCCATAAACCAGTTTAAATGGTGTGTGCCCTATTAACTTTTTGCACGTAGTCTTGTATGTCCATAATACTGCTGGTACTTTGAGGTCCCATTCGTCCCTGTTGACGTTACAAATCTTCGTCAGCGCATTCTCCATAATTTTGTTGAAGCCTTCCATTGTGCCATTTGCCCACAGATGATACGGTGTGCTCTTCTGGTGATGGACTTCAAATTCTTCAGTCATAGCGTCGATGGTACTGTTTATGAAGTGCGTGCCTTGGTCGCTCATCAAAATTCTTGGACACCCAAATCTAGTGATTACTTGTTCAAATAGAAAATGCGTTGTTGTTTCTGCGCTGCAATCCTTCACTGGTGCGGCTTCTGCCCATCTTGTTAAGTATTCCGTCGCAATGATAATGTACCAAGCCCCTGTTCTTTTTACTGGTGGGTTGATTGGTCCCATAAATTCTATTGCCCACTTGTCAAATTCCTGTAAAGTTACTTGTGGTCATAATGGCATCTCGTCCCTTATGTTTGGTTTTCCTACCCTTTGACAAACATCGCATGTCTTACAGTACTCCTTCAAGTCTCTGTGAATCGTTGGCCACCAAAGTCCTCCGCGCAATACCTTCTACGCGGTAGCTTTACCTACATAATGCCCTCCTATTGTTCCCTCATGGGCTTCCGCTAAAACTCAAGGTCTTTCGTGCTCTAACACGTATCTTCGCAAGATGCTATCTACGCCCATTTTGTATAGGTGTCCTGCAATTAGTTGGTAGTCAGCAATGCAGACTACTAGGTTTTTCTTCTGTGCGGTGCTATATTATTACGGTGCAGTACCTGTACTCAAGTACTGGATGATATCTGTGAAGTATTCAACAACAATCTGTATTGAGAATAACTGTGCATCCGGAAAGTTATCTTATAAGTTCGTAGGTTCTTCTCCATTTGTGACCCTTGATAGGTGATCTGGTCCTGCGTTCAATTTTCCTGGCTTGAATATTACTTCAAATTCAAATTTTTGGAATAGTAGTAACCATCAACAGATTCTCCCCCCCAACATTGGCTTGTTGACTAGGTATTTCAAGGCTGAGTGATCTATGAATATCTTAAAGTGTTTTCCCAATAAGTAATGCTGGAACTTCTGAAGTGTGTAGACCATAGTTAGGCCTTGTCTTTCAGTCGTTTTATAGTTTTGTTCGAAGTCTGATAACTTTCTGCTCGCAAATGCTATCAGGTGATCCAAGTCTCCCACTTCTAGTTGTGTTAGTATAGCTCCAAGTTCTATTGTTGATGCATCTACATGGACGTGGAATGTCTTCTCCCAGTTTGGAAATACTAGTATCAACACGGTAACCATATTTTCCTTCAAGGTATCTAGACCGTGTTGACACTTGTCATTCCACTGAAACTTCGTATCCTTTATTAACAACCTTTCCATTGGTGCAGTGATCTGTGCATATCCTTTGATAAATTTCCTGTAATAACATGTGTGTGCCAACGTCGCTCTTAGCTGACAGACTATTTTTGGTGGTGGTAAGTTAACAATGACTGCGATCTTTGCAGGATATACTATCAAACCTTGTTTGCATACTATATGACCTAATAGTATCCCAAACAGTGTTCCAAACATACATTTATTTATGTTTAGTGATATCTGACACTATCTACGCCTTTCTAACATCAACCATAAAATTTCCACATGGTTTTTCAATAAACTATAGACTGTCCAATCATCTAGGTATACTTCGAGAAAGTGGTGGATGAATTCCTTAAACAAAACAATGACTACTCTGGAAAAGATTGTTGGTGCATTCTTCAGTCCAAACGGCATGACTGTGTATTGGTAAGATCCCCATTCTGTTGCAAATGTGGTCTTGTATCTGTCCTCCTGTGCTATCTTAATCTGATGGTACCCTGAGAATCCATCAGTGAATGAGTAAGCTTCATGTCCTCCTACGTTCTCTAACACTTCGTCCATGAAAGGTGTAGGGAATGGGTCGTGTAGGTATGCATCGTTCAACTTCGTTAAGTCGATGCATATCCTGATCCCTCCTTGCTTCTTGTCCTGAACTACCATCAGAATTATCCATTCTGCCTCCTCAACCAGTTCTATGATGTCGGCTTCAAGCATTCTGTCGATCTTAGCTTTGACTTTCTATTTATATATTGGGTTCAACCTGTAGGGTCACTGTCTAATAGGTCTCGCTTAAGGTCTGAGTGGTATCTTCATCTCTCCTAATTCTCCTTCTATACCCTTCATCTTTGTGAAGGTTGTGGGAAACAAGTCGTTGTATTCGCGCAACAACTCTGTGATGCTTTCTACTATTTGCTCATCCCAGTAGTCTCCAATGTTGGCCATTTTGGGATGCTCGACTGTCCCAATGTTAACTTTCTTTACTTTGATCGGCGAGAAAATGACTTCTGATTCTATGGGTGGGCCTTCCACATCTCTTTCGCCTTCTCCTTCTTCAATCTAAATGTCACGTGGATCATCTTCGTCTGGTGCTTCCTCTTGTACATGATAGCATGACAACAATTCCTTAACTGTCTTTTTATTCCGTTGTTGCTCTTCTGTGATAACTTCTATATCTGGTTATGTGATGAATATTACTCCTCTTATCTATTTTAGAGATGCATATATGTTGGAGTTTTCATGTTCAAATGAAAATGTGACAATAAAATTATGTTGCAATGTTATCCATGTCGCAGTTCCTTTGCACAACTTCTGGTCTGTATACCAGTTCACTAGTATGCCCTCTAGAGTCTGTATGAAGTGATGAGGCCATTCCTCTGGGGGTGTCATTTTCCATATCATTCTACATGCCTCCACGTGTTTTGATGGTGCCATGTGTCCATCATACTTATGTTGTTTGTTGTTTTTCTGTTTTGTGCCAAACCTTATGCGCAATAGGCTCTTACATTGGTACCAATCTGTGATGGTCTCCCTGTGTGCACCCCACCATCTTGCAGGTGTGGCCTTGAGTGCAAAATCAAGTGCTAATAGTCTATGGTTCTCTAACACTCCGTCCTCATACTGTGTCAATAATGTTTCCAAATCGTTTAGTCTGTGGAAACTGAGTGGTTCTCTGATTTTTGTGCCTACCCCTCTATTGCGCGGTCTATTCTTGCACATCTTCTCGTGGATACTTCGTGTAGCCTTTGTTGCCAGTTTTCTAAGCTGGTGTATGAGTCTGTTTCACATGAAGTAATGTTCCTCCAACTGAGTACCCCATCTGCAGTTGGGTTTACGTAATCCTCATCACACGTAGTTGTTCTGTATAACTGGTCGATTTCCTCTAGGTCTAGGCAAGTAGGTTATACAAATCTCTCCCCTTCAGATGGGTCTAATGGCGCGATGACCCTGTATTCTCCTGACTCAAATGTCATTTTCCTAGTCTTCAAATTGATTATGGCCTGGTTGTCAAACGCCCAATCCAGACCAAGAAACGCTGGGTAAGGTGTTGTGTCATCTATTATTTCAATGACTTCGAAATCTGCTTTAGTGCGCACTCCATCTAGGTCGACTATCACTCCTTTCAGTCTACCTATTGGTAAGACTCTGTGTTGGTTTGCCAATTTTAATTGAACAAGTGAGTATCCTAATGTCGACTCTCCCATGCACTACCATGTCTTCTTTGGTAATACATTAACTTAAGATCCTAGATCTAGTATAATGTCTCCCATGTTGAAATCCCCAATATTAGCATTCAGTCTAAACTCCCTACTTGTTCTTCTCCTCATGTGCAAGTGATTGACTGTCTTTGGTTCTAGCTTTCCTTTCGTCTCAATGCTACATTTTTCTAGTATGTTTTGCAATATTTTTATAGATGATGGATCACTTAATACCTTTACACATGATTGCAAAAAGCCTTTGATTGTACTTACTTGTCCCGTGGGTTGCATCCTGTTGGTATGATCCAATGATGGTGGCATCTTGTATTTTGGTGCTTCCTTGTTATGTTGCACAGTTGAAGTCGATGCTATGTCCTCCTTCTGAAATTCTTGTCTGGCTTCTTCAAAGATCTCCTTTTCCTTCTACACATCGAACTGCTTCCTTGGTTGAGTGTTCTTCTTTACCCATTGATTCTATGTTGGTTCTTGTCGAACTACATCATTTCCTGTTTTATCTTCTCAGTGAGTAACGATATTGATGTTTCGTCCTTCATCCCTTGCTTTGGTTGAGATCCACTGAACGTTCTGGTTGTTCTGGTTCCTCTTTTCCTAGATCTTTACTAGTAGTGTCAGACATTCTTCTGTGTCATGATTTGATGCACGACAATACATACAAGTCATTGGTGGAAGCAGACATTCCCATGCATAATGTCCCGGTTGTTGACAATTATGACATGTGACTGGTCCTCTACCTCGTTCGAAACCTCCTCTGGCTCGTCCTCCTTCTATGTAGCCTGCTCGATCTCCTCATGGCACGTTATACTGAGGTGCTTGATTAGGCGCGATATTGTACTGAGGTTGTGCCGTATTGTACTATGGTTGCACGCTATTTTATGGTGGCTGCGTAGTATTATACTGTTATTGCGCAGTGTTGTATGGAGCTGGGACTTGATTAAACTGTTGCATTGCTTGCCTAGTCATCATTTTTGCCTGTACTCTATATGCATTTGATGTCCTTTCTTGCATCAGCTCCATAGTTCTACAATCTTTGTCATTGTGGCCCACTGACTTGCAAAAGGTGCAATATGAGCTCTTTGGGACTGTTTGGTATTTCTGCATCATCATGCAGTGATAGGGGTCATGTCCCGGTTTCTTGTAGATTTCGTACCATAGTCCTCCTAGTGGTAATGGATTTGGCATTTCTGTTGCCATATATTGTGCGAACGTTGGACATTTGTTCTTGTGGTGTCCCTTTGTCCTGCATGTGGTACACCAAATGGATTCACGTTTGTTCTTGTTCTTATTCTAGTTCAGCTGGAATGCTAGATTCTTCAAATCCTCTTTCAGTTCTTCAATAGCTGGGTCTGTCTGCTGGTAATGGTTTTCTTCCAGTTGCAAGGCTGCCTGTAGAGCCTCTGCTCGCGTCTAAAATTTCTGTTGTCATAAATGGTATTTTAAGTGTGGGAGTAGTGAATTGACAAACATGTGTCGATGTTGCATCTCCATCATGAGATATTTTAGCTTTCCCTTCAATCGCTTGAATCTCTGATCCATCTTCCATACAGACTCTCCTAGTTTCTGTCTTATTTTGATCATCTCGTTCATGTACTGATCCTCTGAGCTTAGCTTATGGAACTCATTTATCAATAACGTCTTAATGTCTGCCAGTGTCCTTGTCATCTCAGGGGCACTGCTTTTGTCTAGACTCATGTATCAGTCTAGTGCGCGGTCTCTTAGTGTAATAGCTAGCTGCACAAGTTTAGTATCTTCATCAGTGATCTGTTTCGCTTCCCAGATCTTTGCACAAATGAACAAATGTTTCTCAGGGTCTTCTGCTGCTTCTCCTCAGAATTCTGGTAATCTGATGGTGGGATCATGTCCTGCCATCCTGAATGCTGAACTACTACCTTTGCGCGGTGTAGATACCTAACTAGTGCTACCTGAACTGGCTCCTTCAGTTGTTGTTCCTTGTGTAGATGTACTTCTTGTTGTCTAACTGCTTCTGAACTTCGATTGTCTAAACGGTGGTGTTCTCTTTGGTGTATTAGTCACACATGGGTTTATGGGTTCCACATTGACATTAATATGGATAGGATGGCTTCCTTCTCCTCCCGCTCTTGGACCTCTCATCTTCCTCTCATATGTTGCACACAGGATTTCCTCAATCTGCTCCACAGCTCGAAGATCCTCTACCTCTTCCTCATCACTCGCCAATCCTTCCCTCGTGGATATGTCTCTCTTCTTGGTATTCACCTTGTATTGATAGGGTACTCTGCTATGCGTCTTTTTCGTTGACGCCAAGATCCACTTGATATGGTCGTCATCCATCATGATTGGGTCCAAGGGTTCCTCCTTCTTTCCCTTATCCTTTCTTCCTTTCATTTCTCCTCTTTCTGTCAGTGCTTTCCCCCTTCCCCCATGCACGCAGGGAAGTTTAGATGTCTGATTCCATTGTCATGACACCTTTGTTATATAGCAGTATCTTAATAGAAGTATACAGTGATCGAATGTACCTTCCCCAAGGTCCGCGTATAAATTCTTGCTCCGCTGCGCTGTATGACTTCGTTGTGTCAACTGCAAACTCTGTTATAAACCCTGCCACAATACTGTCAAACCAAAAGTCTACTGCGTAGGTGAACTTGTTGTTCACCTGTTGTAACTGATCAAGTTGTATTGAGGTCCAATCGAACTGTCGAATCTGGTTTGTTGTGTGGTTATCCTTCAACCTTAGTATCCACTCCTGCAGTAGACGAAAAATCGCAAAAAAAGACTTCGTGCAAATAAGTAAACACGTATTTCTCAAGTAATTTGCGAGGTGTTATTCTAGGGTTTCTGTTGTCTTTCTGTGCAAACTCTATCTCTTTTGTTCTCAACCAGATTTCGATCTCTGCCTTTTTGGGATTCCACGATCTCAACATTCCCTTCTAATGGCTCATTGGTCTCTGCCCTAACCTTTTCTTGATCTGTCTTCGACAAATGTTCGACTTATCTTATCTACTCAATCCTTTCTTGTTCCTACCAACGACAATAGAACCATTTTTTGGTTATCTCTTCTTCTATACTGTCTGAGTTATTGACCTAGGGTTCATATCATTTAGGTTTCCAACAAAGCCTCTAAAACTATCGGCCCTCCTAGTAAACCAGAAGGCAACACAACACATATAATGCATTGCGCAGTCTCACCCGAGATAGGTTTAATGGGTGGTTGCAAGACTCAGGTGTTTACAACCTAGGACTGAGTATGAGATATGAGAACTCACCCATTGAACCATTATTAGAACTGGTAAATGTAACATACTATTATTCACGATTATGCAGTACTTTCAGCAGCTTGTTCCCTCAGTATTGTGAACAGTATTTAAACAAGCAATATAATAACTCATTCATTCATTACTCTCACCAAATAACTACTCAAAAGAGGATAAAGATATACATGCATTCATCACATTACACAGATATTACCGTGGTTCACCCCCTCCTAGGCTACATCCAAAAAGATTTGGCTCTTGGCTCTTTTATTATGATAGTTCTGCATCTACACGTTGTGCGCTTACAACTCTCCTCAGATGGGTAAGATCAATATGAGGCGAACTAGATCTCACCAGGCTCCTCGGCCTATGATCTAATCCTCAAGATCTACCTTCTCTTGTCTCCCCTAGCTCAACAACTTACAAAACAATTCATACAACAAAATGCAAACCCAATTACTAACTAAGTCGGAACAACTACAAAATCTGTGAACAACAACAACTACTTATAATACCTCCGTATCGGTATTTATACATCTTTGGATTTTCAGCCATTACAATACATTACCATAACCCTAACCCTATTAACATTAGGTCTTCTTCTCGTGCACGTGTTGTTCTTCCTTCCAACCGTTGCTTTCCTTGTGCATGCTTTCTTGCATGCGCGTGTGCTGTGTTCCCTTCCAGCTGTTGCTTCGCTCTCTACATGCTTTCTTTCCCCACGATCTTCCTTCTTTCCACTTTGGCCTACTGCCAATAGGTACTTCCCCTCATTTCGATGATGGTACCCAGGGTAAATCATATATTCTTCAATGATCAACAAGAGGGCTTGAAGCCCTTACAACAATATACTCATTTTGAGCTCAACATGTCATTTACAGGAATACAACTTGGGTGGAGATGATAACACTCCATCCCACAACCACATGAGCTAGACCCAATTGACAATGTGTGTGAAATTTTACATCAATTGTTTGTATATAATTACTTAAATTTTAATGTATAAACCAATATATAATTTAAAAATTAATTTAGAAGGATACATATCAAGCCATTTACATATAAATTTTAATAAAGCAACCTATTCTATTTAATCGAACTCAATCAAAACAACCTATTGCTTATAACTAGGCTTCATAAAACAACTTTATTAGTAGTGGTAGGCACGAGAGGATCCTCTTTGATCTTCGAGGAATAACATAACTATCATATGCATGGGGACTTAGAATCTCCTCTAACAATCAGGCTGAGGTATATGCATTGTTGCAAGGATTGAGATTGGCATTAAATCATCATATAACTTCTCTCATGGTTATAGGTGATTCAAAGGTCATTATTCAATATATGCATGCAAAAAATTCTTCAATTGGTTACAAAATTGCATCAATACTAGCTTGGATTTCACAAGAGGTCTCAAGGTTTCACAAAACTAAGTTCTTTTAGGTTCTAAGGGAGAATAACACTACTATTGAAGCACTTGATAATGGAGCTACAAGGATGGAAATGGGGGTTTTAAGGATTAATGGAACATTAGCCTACCAAACCATACCCTAAGCACCTTCATCCACTCAATGACAAGTACCATTAAATTAATGAGATACATGTCAATCACGAGCCAACCCTACTACCAAAGCTTTTCCATAAATGTGACGAGACCTACACCCCCTTTACACATGCAAAGCCTAGTGAGGATGTAACACCCTGTTTTCCTCAGTTTGTAAAAATAACTATACTGGCCAAGAACTGTGGCAAACTCAAAAATGCGAATGTGTGATGTGAATGGACCTTGTCAAAAAGG
>JASDQU011402068.1:8635-22385 GCA_032191745.1 Picea mariana
TTTACTTTTCCAATTCGTGAGTTAGCGAAATGATGATCTCTCGCCACGTGTCCTTCACAGCAAAAATGGCTAGGATCGACTCCACTCTTCCCCTTGCAAATATTTCGAAGTTTGATTCTTCAAACTCCCAGATCTACTGCCACCTGTCAACCTTGACGATGGATGGTTCTGATGACTTCATAACTTTTCTCGTGCACTTTCCTTGGGATCCAACGGTTGTTGGTCCACGCACTCAGATCTAATGGCTCAGATCTGTTCTCCTTTTCTCTGTGCGCTCGTTCCTCCTGTCTGGACTCTGATCCAACAGTCCAGATTCTTCATAGTGCTCGATCCGACGGCCACTATCTCTCCTCCTCCTAAGCTTACAATTTCTTCTGACTTGGAAAATTCCAACATTTCAAAGGTTCCACTTTTGAACTACCTCCTACGAGCTCTGTGACTTTTGGGTCTATGTTATAACCCTAAATTTCACCACACATGCTTACCTGGCATCAGGCCAACTCATATCCCTTCTTTTCCAAAGCACTATTGAACAAGTCTTTGAAAATCATCTTTTATAAAGGCCCATGTGCCCTAATCCATTATTGCACGCGTGTACACGTTGGCTGACCCAAAACAGCCCCCGTGGACCGACAAAATCATGAAAAAAGGAAAATTGTCGATGGAACAAAAAGATATGGGTGAGTTAACTGAAACTCCCGACCATGCATGGCCGAGGGTTCATCCAAATACCTAGCTCCTTCTAGCCTATAAAAGAATGGGTAGGGGTCCCATTTGAAGGAGGAAAAATATAGCAAAGAAACTCTGCCTATTTACCTATTCCCATTGTCCCAACCCTTTGGTCTTTCCTTGTGCCAAAGGAGATTTAAAGCAAAGTAGTTGAAGGATATAAGAAGAGGAGCCCGGGATCAGGTTCAAAGTGGTGTCCGGTCTCAACTTTTGTAAGTTGACTCATTCAAAGTGATAAAGAAAATGTTTTTGCCATCCCAATTCATGAACTGTTTATAGTTTGATCAGTATATGTTTGGATTTCTAACCCGTTAGTATATAAGTAGTATGCATGCATAGTTGTTGCTTGTCTTGGATGCAGGTCAGCTTTGGAAGGAGTATTGAGAACAAGTAATCAAGCACAATGGAGGATCGACATCAAACATCGGGAACGAGGTAGGTTGATCTTTCCATGCATTTACTAAGAAAAAGGGGATTTAAATCTAGGGATGAAGATAGAAAGTAATTTCTATTCAGTCATATCTACATGCAAAGTTTGAACTCTATTTGCTAGTCTGTAGGGTGTTTTTCCCCAGTAGCAGCATAATGAGTTGCCCTTGGATAAAGCACATCTGTCCATTTTCTCATCAGACTACGGGATGTAGTACGACCTTAGGAATCTTTTCTCACTATATAGAGTTGTTTCCTCCACCGTTTGGTTATCCTTCCAAACATATGGAGAGTTTGCGTTGCCTCCTACTTCGTAGACATATGATTAACATACATGCTGCCTGAGTCTCATCATTTATCGTGCTATTGTCCAAGGGAAGTTTGTCACCAAGCCTGAGTTGACCCCTCTGCAATATGTCTCTTGTCCTCATACCCAGCCATCATGAACATCCAATCAAGTCCTTGTTCAAAATCACTAAAGCCTTCAGTCTGATCATCAAGTTTATCAAGTCCATGACCGACGAGCCATTGAAGACCTCTGGGTAGTGCAGTCGTACACTCATATTACATTCCTACCCAAGTTTGGAAGATTTTAAAGTTGTTGCTCAAGCTCTGAAGATCTCATCTCCAGCCATCAGGCCGAATCAGCTTCTGGAAGATGGATACTCTATATGTATATCTTTCTGATTTCGAGATGTAGATCCGTTGTGTATTGTTCGTGGCTACTCTTTATAGTTATTTGACATGGATATACAGTGTATTTGATTGGTAGCCATGGTTCTATTTTATCCTGAGCATGGGTATGCCCGCTCGGTGAGACATTTGGTATACTACAGATGGCACCTACTGGTTTCTGATCCTTGGTCTCAATCGTTCGATACATCAGTAATGATTGGTAATGTATTTCGGCCATCAGATGCTCTTTTGACCTAACACATTAGGGGGCATCTGTTATAACCCTAAATTTCACCACACATGCTTACCTGGCATCAGGCCAACTCATATCCCTTCTTTGCCAAAGCACTGCTGAACAACTCTTTGAAAATCCTCTTTTATAAAGGCCCACATGCCCTAATCCATTACTGCATGCGTGTACACGCTGGCTGGCCCAAAATACCCCGCGTGGATCGACAAAAGAATGAAAAAAGGAAAGTTGTCGATGGAACAAAAAACTATGGGTGAGTTAACTGAAACTCCCAGCCATGCATGGTCGAGGGTTCGTCCAAATACTTAGCTCCTTCTAGCCTATAAAAGAAGGGGTAGGGGTCCCATTTGAAGGAGGAAAAATATCGCAAAGAAACTCTGCCCATTTACGTATTCCCATTGTCCCATCCCTTTATCCTTTCCTTATGCCAAAGGAGATTTAAAGCAAAGCAGTTGAAGGACAGAAGAAGAGGAGCCCAGGATCAAGTTCGAGGAGCAGTGGCCGGTTTCAACTTTTGTAAGTTGACTCATTCAAAGTAATAAAAAAAATGATTTTCTCATCCCAATTCATGAACTATTTATAGTTTGATCAGTATATGTTTGGATTTCTAACCCGTTAGTATATAAGTAGTATGCATGCATAGTATTGCTTGTCTTGGATGCAGGTCAGCTTTGGAAGGAGTATTGCAAACAAGTAATCAAGAACAACAGAGGATTGACATCAAACATCAGGAACGAGGTAGGTTGATCTTTCCATGCATTTACTAAGAAAAAGAGGATTTAAATCTAGGGATGAAGGTAGAAAGTAATTTCTATTCGGTCATATTTGCATGCAAAGTATGAACTCTATTTGCTAGTTCGTAGGGTGTTTTTCCCCAACAACAGTCTCATCTACACATTTTAGAATGTTGTCTCTCCTAAGATTTATAAATGTAACCATCATCATTGTTCTTCTTTCCATCAATGACAAGCACACTCTTCCTGTAAACATGCCAATAATCTCCCCCTTTGGCATTGATGGCAACCCTGAAAGGCTACACTATTCTTCAGACCTCCACTTGTAGTAGACCACACATTTTTCTCCCCCTTTGATCAATGTCAAAGAGAACTGAAAGTGACTCAGTTATCCCCCTGAAGCACTCTCCCCGTGATTAGATATACTATGAGCACTCTCCCCCTGATCAGATAGACTATTTTAACTTGATAACAGGGTCACGCCCAACTTCTGGCGTAGATACTCAAACTGGGATTTTGGAAGCGATTTAGTGAAGATATCAGCAATGTGATCTTTGGAAGGAATATAATGCAAATAAACAACAATGTTGGATACTTGTTCCCTCAAGAAGTGATACTTTATGGGTATATGCTTGGCCTTGGAGTGAAATACAATATTCTTTGACACACTAATTGCACTAGTATTATCACAATGAATTGGAATTGGTGCAGTATATTTGACCTCCAAGTCTGCAAGTGTCTGAATCATCCAYAATACTTGGMTACATAAAGYGGYAGCTACAATGTATTCAKMTTTTGTAGTTGATAAGGAAATGGAACCTTGMTTCTTGCTCAACTATGCTACAAGAGAATCTCCTAAGAAGAATGCACCTCCACTCGTGTTTTTCCTTTCATCCTCGCAGTTAGCCCAATAAGCATCTGAATATATTGATAGTTGAAAATTATAATTCCTAGAATACCATAGGCCATATTTCATTGTTCCTTTCAAGTATCTGAATATTCTTTTGACATCTAACAAATGACTCTATTTAGGTGCAGCTTGATACCTTCCTACCATTCCAACAACATACATTATATATGGATGGGATGTTGTGATGTAAAATAGGTTTCCTATCATGTTGAACACACTACCCACACTAAGAGGGGGGGTGAATTAGTGTGTGGACATTTCTAACCTTTATTCTTCTTACAAGTTAGCAGTTAAAACATATTTGAACAGATTAAGAACGATCAAATCATAATCACAATGGACATAAAAGATACAAGATGTTTGTATATAATTTATATGAATATATGTGAATATAATAATAAGGATTTTCCCAGCACCAACTATTTTGTTTCGGCACCAACTAAAGTAAGGATCACCAACTCATCGGAGAGCACCAATTCTCAAGAAAGACCCAGCTTGCCACAAGACCCAGCTTGATGATAGAACGCAATCTATCCAACTAGAGTTCATACACTAATTCAACTCTAGTTGCAGTGATCCATTATTGAGTCAATTTGTTTCATGATCAGAGGTATACAATCAACACTCATAACTGCACTTCATATTCTCTCTAAAATTCACACCTTCTTCACTTCATCTTTCCTCTAATATTCGTGCCTTCTTCACTTCATCTTTCCTTTGATATTCGCATGGACCTCAGGTCCGTATCCCCTTCATTTTTCTCTGTAGGCCGCTCTTTCTCAGCGAGCCTCTCTTTTCCACAAGCCTGCCTTCTTTCACAAGAACAACATCTAGTGAACCAATCATGGTTGTATTCATAGTTTCTTATGCTCAAAACTTGTTTAAGTTATTGAGCCGACTTGTGAAACAAGTTATAACTAACTTGTTTATTTACAAAGACTTTTGGGACCACCAGAGAACATCATTCTGGGTCTTCAACGTTAAACCTAGCATCCCCTTTTTCTTTCATAAATCAATCACAGGCATGGATCGATTTCCTTCGTCTCTGTGATAACAGAAATTGGCGTTTCCTTTAAACCATGTTCATATGATCATAGGCATAGAACCACAGGATTATCAATTTAAGCGACGCATTGCATTTTTCCCTTTAAATCTCTTTACCATATGACCACTGGTGTTATTTAGACGTTAGGCGAGACGATTTCTTGAGATATTATCAATTCAATGGCCACGATTCAATATCCCAATGAGATGGACGATTGTCAAGACTTTAAAACTTTTCCCTTCAGGATTTTGAGACTTGCAACATCTCAAATCTCCTGGAGTGGATTTCGACGAATAGATCGAATGGTTCACGTTTACTTCACGAAACCAGATCAATGGTCAGATTCAATCCTTAGACCTATACTTTATTTCTTAATCCAACGGCCAGGACTCAATCAAGAAATCACATGGATGGCCACCATTTACTACATGACTTCATATATTATACTTACGTTATCCTTCCATTGTGTTTTAATCAACAGTTAAGAGTACACCCAACATCAGATCGACGATCGAGATATCCTTCGGGTCTCTGGACTTCGGAGATTTAAAATCTCAAATCCTTCTTTCCTTCATATGTCAATCTTCTAGAGCTGTCAATCCACTTAAGTGTGTCCCTTTCGGATCAACGGTCGATATCTCCTTCAGGTCTCCAGACTTCGAAGATTTCAAATCTCAACCCCTTCTTTCCTCCAAAGTGATCACCTATTGATTAATTCATAAGTGGTGGAGACTGCTTTCTGTTATTTAATACTTCTGCTTACACTGTCCTTCCACTGTAGTAGATCAATGGTCAATAATGCTCCCGAAGTGATCTTTCAGATCGAGTGTCTCGTGTCCACTTCGGGACTTCGGGACTTTGGTAATTTCAACTTACGTTATCCTTCCACTGTAGTATATCGACAGACAAGAATGCTCCCGAAGTGTTTCTTTATATTGAACGAACCATGTCTACTTCGGGATTTCGTCCTTCGGGACTTTGGAGATTTTGTCATTTGCTAGTGGTGAAACTCCCAAAGTAATTCTTCCAAAGTGACGTAACTTATTGAAGTCATGTGTTGTCATGGCATGAGCCAATTTCCTCTTGACACATGTCATCATTTGATTATTCCATGTGTATTTTCTGACGTGATCTGCCACATGTCCTTGTTGATGGGGTCTGTTGACATGTTTTTCCACATGTCCATGTTGACGTGGTATGCTGATGTGATCTGCCACATGTCCTTGATGACATGGTCTGCTAACGTATATCTCCCTAATCTAATGGTCATCGTATGTTCTCCAGATCCGATGGTCCTTATTCATTTCAGATTTTTGGGCTTCGGGTTTTTCAAATCTCAAATTGAAAAATTTGAAGTGAGATTTTCCTAGAGCTTAACCTCCACGCATATTTATACTCGAACTAAATGTCTTTCGTCGATCATGATGCTATATCGATGGCTCGATCTATCTACGATGCAACTCTTCTAGCTTATCCTGTCCTTCCACTTAGAATGAACCAATGGCTGACGAAAATTCACATTTCGAGAATTTCAAATCTCAAACTTTTTGGAGCATAACCTCCTCACATATTTAGACCCAAAATAAATGTTGTTCATTGATCAGGATATTAGATCGACGACTTGATCTATGTGCAATGCATATTTTCTAGCTTATCCTGTCCTTCCACTTAGAATGATCGAATAGCTGATGGAATTTCTCATAAATGAGATCTCAGATCTTATCTCACTTATCCTATCCTTCCACTCGAAATGATCTCACAGCTGATGGGAATTCAGGTTCGATCCAACGACTGACGGGTATTCGGATAATCAAACTCTCATCCCTTTTAGCTCACTTAACCTATCCATCCACTTTAAAGTGATCCAATGGTTGACAGGAATTTGGGTTTGATCCGATGACTGAAGGGTATTTGGATAATCAAATTCTCAACCCTTTCAGCTTATCATGTCCTTCCACTAAAATGTGATCTAACGGTCATGAAGACACTCGAAGTAGATCCACGATCACAGATGATTGCAGAACCACAACTTGTGAGTGATTTAACTCGTCACCCAAACTCCGTAATTGGAGGTTGTGCATTGTTGGTGAGTCAACCACAATCTTGGACAGTCCTGACTAATTGCAGGATTGGAACTAGTGTGATATTTAATTCTCCTTTCGATCTTCGCAATTCATCCATGTCATTGATATGACTATTGCACATTCGACGGTCATGACTTAATCTGACTTAAATTGATCACTTGTTGGATCAACCACAGTCGTCAATATTTGAGTCTATGAGATCTGACGATCTAGATCAATTGTGGGGTTAGAACTAGCAAGTTGTTTAATTCTTCTTTCGCTCTCCGCAATTCATCCATGTCATTGATCTGGCTTGCAAATCCAACGGTCACAATCATCCAACGATCCTCAAGCCCATGGTCACTCATATGAATGACGTTCGTAATATGAGATGATCAACACGGTCAATTTCTTGATCAGACGATTGCTGAGGCTTCTCACCTTTTCCTGTGCATTGGTTGACTTCTCAATATTTCCATCGATCCCAACGATACTTATGCAATGTGCTCTTCCTTATGAGATTTGATATTCATTCACTTTTGTACTTTGTTTTCCCTTCTGAGCTTTGATCTTCATACTATTCACTCCTCTTTCTTTCTCCTCCTCTTGATCTTACGCTTTCGATCTCTGCATACTGTTTGACATATGTTGCTAACTGATATACTGTTGACATCAATGACAATCTCATATGTGGTAATTCATCATTAAAAATAGATCATCACATCGACTGTTGACATCAATGACAATATGTCCAAAAACCTCCCCCTTTGTCATTGATGGAAACCCACTAACTTCATATACAAAACTACCCCTGTGATGATGCTTTCCTCTTATGAATTTTTCTCTCCCCCTTTGACATCAATGGAAAAGGGTTTTTCCTCCTGTGGTAAATCTTTGTATGTTACTGACTGGAATCTGAACTTGGGTAACTCTTCCTACAATCATGTTCTACCTGACATAACTGAATGACTCCCCTTGTCAATATGCTCTCTCTCTGCTTCTAACTACTCTCCTCCTTTGTTTCTGAAAAGGTAGCTCTTCCTGACAAGGATTCTTCCCCTATTAATTTACTAACTTCTTATCTCAGTTGATTGGATTTTTTGTGTTTCAAATGAGTACTCTTCTTGATACCAATTTTTGTATTGATCGAGTATTTTCAAAACTTAATCTAATTACTTTCTTATTTACTAACCAAAACTTCCCTTGATTTTTTACTGATTGTTCTCACCCTTTGTTTCTAAAAGGGTAACTTTTTTTGACAGGTTTTCTCCTCTTTTTATCTCTACAGGATGTCATGTACCTCATTTTGTACATCAGAATGTTGCTTCTGTGGATGTCGCTATCCTACTGGAACACTGCGCAATTGTAGCTCATATTATTCAAACAACTCTTGGATATTCCCATTGATTCTCATTGATCTCTAACCAGATGTATCTGTGTTTATCCAAGATGCTTCTTTACTGTAAATTGCTCTAAAGTTGTCTAAGAAAGTTTATACAATGTTTGTCACATGACTGCAATTATTTTTGCAACAATCAACTTCACTCATGTTCACCTTTTTAGTATTTTCTATCCACATCTGTGAGTGTCCTAGTTTCTTGAAATTTGTTCTATGATCTTCTATTACTGCAACTTCGTTTTTCTTCCATGTTTCATTTACTCTTTTTGTCATATTGTATGAAGCGTTTCTCATTGAATGTTTTCTTGAGTTCCAATAGTTATAGGCTTTGTGGACATATCCACCACAACTATAGCATATCGTAGTGTAACAATGTGCAGCAATATGTCCAACATGATTGCAGTTCCAACATCTTATACTATTGTTGAACCTACCAAATTGTTTTCTTCCATGATGCCTACAATCCAAGGCTTTATGACCATATTCATTACAAGAAAAACAATAACAGTTAAAAGAACTCTCATACCTTCTTTGATTCATCCATGAAGGTGTCTCTCTACTAAAAATTCTTTGAGGTGTATGAGTAGCTTCTAGATGTCTTCCTTGATTCGATCTTCTAAATTTTGCAGTGTTTCTTTTACTCCTTGAACGTGAAGAATCTGAGTCATACCTGCTTTCACTTTTTACAAATGAAGGAGTTGTGTTAGACATGTCTTCATCCTTTACAAATGAAGGAATTGTGTTAGACCTGTCTTCATCCTTTACAAATAAAGGACTTGTGTCAGACCTTTCTTCATCCTTTACAAATGAAGGACCTGTGTCAGACAGATTTTCACCTTTTACAAATGAAGGACCTGCATCAAGTTTCTTAGGAGTATTGATTTCTTCCTTGTTGTATCCAAGACCGGATTTGTCATTTGGTGATCTCTGACTATCCAAGATATCATCCAGGGTCATGGAGTTGTTCAAGAACTTTATTTGGGTGTTTGACTTCTCAACCTTCTTTCTAAGATTCACAACTTCTGCTTCCAACTCATGACGGGATTCTTCCTTTTTGTCCAACTAGTTCCTCAGTACCTCCTCTCTCCTTTTGGCTTCTTCAAGTTGTATTTTAAGATTTACATAGCTTTCCCTTAGTTATTTTAGATCTGCAAGGATTTTTCTCGGTTCATCATCTTCCTTCTTTTCCTCTTTTGCTTGACTGATTTCATTTTTCAGTCTCTCGATCTCCTCTTCCTTTTCTTGACTGATTTCATTTTTCAGTATCTCGATCTCCTCTTCCTTTTATTTTGTTAGATTAACAACTTTTGTTTTCAATCTTTTGATCTCTTCTTATTTGTTTTCTAACTGAATCTTTTGCTCATATGTGATTTCTTCATTGTCTTTGAGCTTTTCTTTTATTTCTAGGATATGCCTTTGATTGCTAAGCTCATAATCTTCCTTCTTATTTTCTTTTACTTGACTAATTTATTTCTTCAACTTCTCGATATCCTCTTATTTTTCTTCTAACTGATTATCTTTCTCATATATTATCTCTTCATTGTCCTTGAGCATTTTCTTTATTTCCAAGACATGATTTTGACTCTTTTCAAGAAATTCTTTAGTGTAGTCATGAATATAGCTATAGTCTGAATCATTATGGTCATAGCAGTATTCACAGAGACTCCAATCAACCTTTTGTTTGGACTTTGATAGTTCTTCTTCTACTACTTCCATGAGATAAATGCTAACAGAACATTCTTTTATTGTATCTGAGTCTTCTTCTTTATTTGTAGGGGAGGATTCAATATCAACATTATTGCAATCGAAATATTGTGGAGAGTCTTTACCTTTATTGATGGTTGAGTCTTCCTCTTCATCCTTGATAGGAAAGTCTTATGTGTCTTGTATTTTGATTTGATACATCTCTTTTAAATTCAGCCATAAGTCCTTGGTGGAAGTGCATAGTCCTATTCTTGCCTTGATGGTATCTGATAATCCATTGAGAAGAATATTCAATGCCACTTCATTGTTCTTCCTTTCTTTTCTTAGGACTGTAATCTTGGATAGATTATTTGGTGTAGTTAAGTCCCAGGGCTTGCTTACTACTGAATTCCAAGATTCAGATCCTTTTGACTTCAAATATTGTTTCAAATTTTCTCTCCATGAGGAATAATATGTTCCATCAAATAAGGGAGCTTCAATTGCAGAGAGAGTCATATGTCCACCCATTTCTTCAGGATCTACCTTCTAGTGGTTAAATTGTGCTGAAGGAACCCCCTCTGATACCAATTGTTGAATACACTGCCCACACTAAGAGGGGGGGGTGAATTAGTGTGTGGACTTTTCTAACTTTTCTTCTTATTACAAGTTAGAAGTTAAAACATATTTGAATAGATTAAGAACAATCAAATCATAATCACAATGGACACAGAAGATACCAGATGTTTTTATATAATTTATATGAATATATGTGAATATAATAATAAGGATTTTCCCAGCACCAACTGAAGTAAGGAGCACCAACTCCTCATATAGAACCAACTCACCTCTAGATTTGATACCATTTGTTGGTAGTACGGATGTTGTTACACCAAAACCCGCAAGTGATTGGTAAACTCACCACCGCCAGATTTCAAGGATCCACGAGAGGCGATTAGTCCCTTGTCATGATACACGCAGAGAGCGCTAACTACTTTCAATTTAGTGCAACATATCATAGACCTATATGAACTTTGATCAACATCAGGTGAGTCATCATCCTTGCTTAACTTGCATCCAGTGACCATAGGTATGCTCATAGGTGTAGAATCTTCCATTTGAAACCTTTTCAACATTTCTCTTAGATATTTTTCCTGAGAAAGAAATATTCCTTCAGACCTCTGAGTAATTTGTATACCAAGAAAAAATGGCAGTTCCCCTATCATAGACATTTCAAATTCAGACTGCATGGCAGAAGAAAACCATTGTACCAATGAAGCATTATTGCTTTCGAAGATGATGTAATCTACATAGACCAACACAATGAGAAAATCATTACCCTTTGTTTTGATATATATATTTTTGTCAATTGTTCCTCTCTCAAACCCTTTGTATTGAAGATACTTATCCAGTCTGTAATACCAAGCACAAGGAGCTTGTTTCAACCCATATAAGGATTTCTTCAGCTTGCAGACAAAGTCAAGATTATCTGATAGTTGGAAACCCTCTGGTTGTTCCATATAGACTTCTTTAAGATCTCCATTTAGAAAAGATGACTTGACATCCATTTGATAGACTTTAAACTGTTTATGACAAGCATGTGCAAGAAACATTCTAATAGCTTCTAATATTGCTATGAGCACAAATGTTTCATCAAAATCCAATCCTTCTATTTGAGCATATCCTTTACAGACCAATCTATCCTTATTTATTACAATATTTCCTTTCTCATTCATCTTATTTTTGTAGACCCATTTTGATCCTATTACATTTTTATTTGTTGGCATAGGAATGAGTTCCCAAGTGTGATTCTTTTCAATCTGGTCTAGTTCCTCATTCATTCATTTTAAAAAATTTATGTATTTTATGGATTCATTAAAGTTATTAGGTTCCACCATGGATATGAAGGCTATATGTGATTGCTCATTGCATTTGATTATCCTTCTCCTGGTTTGTACAACTTTGTCTTTCTCACCAATTATCTGACTTTCAGGATGATTCTTTTGAGTAATTTTGTAGGAAGAATTTGATGTTGATTGTTGTCTTGACTTTTCTTGTCTGGGTGTCTCTTCTGCACCTGATTCGTCATCGTCTTGTGACTCTAAGATTTTTTGTTCTTCATCTTCATTATTCTCATCATCTTTTTCATCTGTCTTAGTGCTTATTCTCTGTTGATATTTTACAAGAGCTTCTTCATCAATACGGTCTACTAATTTATGCATTATTTTTTTAAAGCATCTGTATCCTTTATTGTTCGTTATACCTTCATCAGCTCTACTATCACATTTTCCCAGATGATCATCATTATTATTGATGTAGCATTTACATCCAAATACTTTGAAGTGCTTGATTGATGCAGGTCGACCAAACCACAACTCATATGGATTTTTATCACTATTAGGCCTTAGATGCACTTTGTTTAGAATATGAATAGTCGTGTGAACAGCCTCCACCCAGAAGTTTTGTGAAATGTCCCTTTCACTCATCATATCCCTTGCCATCTACTGAACTGATCTATTTTGGTGTTCTACAACTCCATTTTGTTGAGGAGTACCTGGAATAGTATATTCTCTTTTAATTCCATGTCTGTCAGAAAATTATTTGAAATCTCTTGACAGAAATTATCCTCCCATGTTTGAGCGAATTGACTTTAACTTCCTTCCTGTCTGATTCTCAACTAACGCCTTAAAATTTTTGAACTTCTCAAACACATCAGATTTTTCTCTCAGAAAGGCAACCCACGTAAGTCTGGAGAAGTCATCAATGACTAGCATAAAGTAACGTTCTCCTCCAGTTCCTTCCTTTCGCGATGGTCCACGCAGATCTGTATGAACAAGATGAAGCGGTTTCTCTGAAGATGTGAAACTCTTCGATTTTAATTGAGCACAAGTTAGCTTCCCCATTTGATAGAATTTGCATACAGAGTCATGAGGCTTAGATATTCTTGGAAGATCTTTCACAACACCTTCATTATTCAATTTGACAATATGATCAAAATTCAGGTGTCCAAGCCTTTTGTGCCATAACCAACTTTCATCAAATTTTATTAAATGGCATTTCTCCTTATCTTCCTTCAGAACATAGACATTGTTTTCAGTTCTAACCCCTTTTTCAATCAGCTCTCTTGTGTTCACTATTTTTGTTTTACAAGCCTTGGTAGTGAAAGTGACTTCACATCCTCTATCACATATCTGACTAACACTGAGAAGATTTTGTTTTAAACCATCAACAAATAATACATATTCAGATTTGCCTCCTCCATTACTTAATATTACAAGACCTTTACCTCTGATCTTTTCTGGAGCATCATTTCCAAAAGTCACACTTCCTGATTTACTTTCTTTGAGCGATAGGAATTTACTTTTGTCACCTGTCATATGAATGGAGCATCCGCTGTCAATAAATCAGAGGTTATTTTGTTTTTGAGATGAAATCACTAATCCACACTTGTTATCTTCATTCTTCTTCCAAACCTTGACATTTCCAACTCTATGATTTGAATTTGGCTTATATTTCTTTAAGCAACAGTCTACAGCTTTATGTATAAAATTATGGCAGATGTAACATTCTAGTTCATTGAATAAAGGATGATAATGATTGTTATGCTTAATAATGATTGCATCACATGATTTGCAATCTGTGATTGTTTGTTACTTAGCTGTCTCATTCTTTGTTGTGGAAGATATTTATTCCTTGGGTGTCTTGATTGATCATGTCTAAATCTTAAGGAGAAATTTACAGCTTTGTGGCCAAAGTTAGAATAGTAAAAACAATATCCATAGAAAAAATATTTGTACCTGGAAAAGGTTGTCTTCTTTGAGCAGTTCGATTTCTTC
>JASDQU011402071.1:0-15792 GCA_032191745.1 Picea mariana
TTTCTCATATATTGTGCATGGTGTATTGTGGTGTATTGGTGTAACTCTTATACCATTGTTCATTTCTCATTGGATATAATTGAATGGTTTAATTATAAGTTGAAAAAGGTTTTAAATTGTACTTGATACTAATTCACCCCCCTCTTAGTATCAACAAAGGATTGGTTGGGTTTTCTTCCCTTGCTGAGAAATGTTTCCTAGGATACTTCTTGTGTACTTGTGCATGGTGTTTCTTCTTGTGATCTTGCTTACTGTAGAAAATTGTTTATGGTGTAACTGCAATTTTCTATGGTTCAAGTAAAATGCTAAAATTGGAACTAACTTCATGCTTGAACATAGATTAATGAAAAATCAGCATTGTATCAAAGCATAGGTCTTGAAGAACCCATTGCACAAGAATTAAAGCAATCGTCCTCTCTTTTCTTCAATTTCGTACAACCCTCTAGGGTTTCTGCAAAATCCATACGACCCTCTCTTGTTTGTCCTTTTCACCACTTTACACTTGGACATTGGGGATGAAATTTGGATATGTGTGTATGACCTCCCTCAATGCACCTCCAAAGTCTCTCAAAGTGAAATTCCAAGGATTTTGTATTTTTGGCCCTACAGTCTCCAGGGTTCTACATTTTTCTACAGATTTTTGGTTTTAGGGTTTCTTCAGTCCTTTGAAGAAGCTTTCAATATTACCCCTATTCTTCTAGAATTCAATTCTTATCGTTGGAATTCATAAGTCCAACAAAATCTAAGTTTCTAGCCTAGTCTATCCATTAGGTTCTTCAAGTCCAGTTGGTGAGAGTTTGTGAAGAAATATGAAAATATGAAGAACATAACCTTAGTGGAAGATATACTTGATGCATCAAGAAAATTCAACTCCTGGAATTCAAGACTTCAGATCACCCTTAAAGAAGATGAAATTTTGAGTGTGATACAAAATAATTTATGATAAACAACTACTGATGAAGAGAAGGAAATAAGAAAGGAACAAGATGTCAAGGCAAGGAAAATAATAATATACTCAGTAAGATATCATCTCCTATATCGTATTTCCAACCTAAAGAAAAACTATGAAATGTATGAAGCATTAACATATATGTTTGATACTGACAACATGCTCAGAGCCCTTACCTTAAAGGGCTAGCTTCAATGTACCAAGATGAAAAAAGGTGATACAATTGCTACCCTCTTTATGAAGATATCAGAGATCAAAGATCAACTAGGTGCCATTGGAGAAAAAATATTTGACAGAAAACGTTTTTTGACCACTCTCAAAAATCTTCCAAAACACTGGGAACCTTTTCTTCAAAGCATCAGTGGAAGGGAAAAATTACCCACTTTTGATCCTCTATGGATAGACTATACCCAAGAAGAACTTAGACTTAGAAATAGAAGAGTGGAAGACTCCACTAATTACATCCATGCTCTTACACTTCATACAAAGAGAGGAGGAAGATTCAAAAGAACCGTCAGACAAATTTTCAGAGATGAGAAGACTCCATCAGCCTAAGGTCATAATCAAAGAAGAGACATTTCAAAGATCCAGTGCTTCAGATGTGACAAATATGGACACTATGCAAGATATTGTCCAGCTGGGAAGAAAGGAAGATAATATGCTTCCACCGCTAACCTTGATCCAGACCCACCCCAAAAGGAGGAAGATAATAGAGAGGAGGATTACTTCCTCTAAACCAAATACAAAATTGAGCATGATTACAGAACCAGGTAAATTGTTTGATTTAATCATTAAAACTATAGCTGATTGCATTATTAATAAGTGAAGGGTATTATCTCTAGTGTGGGAGCCCTCATGACTTAGACCATTATCCCTGGTATGGGAGTCCAAACCTTACTTTATTGCATTATTAATAAGTGAAGGGTATTATCCCTAGCACGAGAGCCCTCATAAGATGGAATTTTGTGTGCCCCTATGTAAGGTGATGAAACCCATGAGTTGGGTGTGTGTTTCCTCTTTGAGACAGATATGGAATGTTGAGTACCCCTATGTGGGGAATCCCATGAGTTGGGTGTGTCGTTCTCTCTAAGATGGAGATGAAACAATGTATCAGCCTCCTCTGTGAAGAGAGTTGAGATGATGTGATACTCCAGATGATTATCATGTGGGACACAATGAGAAAGAGATATGTTGAGTTGGATGTTCCTATGGCTGAGCACAGGTGAATGCGATCCTAGTGGTTGAGCACTAGTGAGTGTGATTCTACTGTGATATGCAGTGAGAAAGATATTTCCTAAGTTGGAGGTGCATGTAGTTGAGCATATGTGAACGTGATCCTAGTGGTTGAGCACTAGTGAGTTTGATTCTCCTATGAGACGCAGTAAGATAGAGATGTGGACATCCTTGTGGATGAGCACAGATGGATTTTCCCCTTGTGGTTGAGCACTAGTGGGTGTATGAGATCCCTTTATATATTTTCCAAGAGTCAAACTTACCTGTAACCCTATTTGTGATGTAAAGGGTACAGGTCGTCCCCACCATAAAGTGAAATATAATTAATGTAAAAGATAATTAATATGGTAATTATTAATTATATTGTGAGTTATTGAGGTCCAACCTATTGTGCTAATAGAAACTATTAACGATAGTCTCAGTCTAATATAAATAAAGGTAAATTCCCCATTGAGTAATCATAACACAAGTGTGAGTTTGGAAATTTCAGCAAGTACTTGTTCTTCAGAAAAGTGTGCACCTCTCTTGGGCACTAGTATTCTAGGGTTTGTGAGAACCCTTTTGTGTGCTAGGTTTTACTGTGGTGGACGTATTTCTCTTGAAGAATATAGAAAAGGATTGGATAGGTTTTCTTCCCTTGTTGAGAAGGGTTTCCCAGGATTCTTCTTGTGTACTTGTGCATGGTGCTTCTTCTTGTGATCTTAGTTACTACAACAAATTGTTTATGGTGTAAATGCAATTGTCTATGGTTCAAGTAAAATTATAAAATTGGAAAAAAATTCACACTTGAACAAATATTAATGAAAAATCAACAATGTATCAGAGCATAGGTCTTGAAGAACCCATTGCACAATCATTAAATCAATCGTCCTCTCTTTTCTACAATTTTGTATGACCCTCTAGGGTTTTTGCAAAATCCGTATGACCCTCTCTTGTTTGTCATTTTTAGCACTTTACACTTGGACATTGGGGATGAAATTTGGATAGGGGTGTATGAACTCCCTCAGTAAACCTCCAAAGACACTTAAAGTGAAATTTCGAGGATTTTGGATTTTTGGCCCTACGGTCTCTAGGGTTCCACATTTTTTTGTAGATTTTTTCTTTTAGGGTTTGTTCAATCCTTTGAAGAAGATTTCAATATTACCTATGTTCTTCTAGACTTCAGGGCTTATCGTTGGAAGTCATAAGTCCAAAACAAACTAAGTTTTCTACCCTAGTCTGTCCATTAGGTTCTTCAAGTCCAGTTGGCAAGAGTTTGTGAAAAAATATGAAAATATGAAGAACATAACCTTAGTGGAATATATGCTTGATGGATCAAGAAAATTTAGCTCTTGGAATTCAAGACTTCAGATCACCCTTGAAGAATATGACCTTTTGAGTGTGATCCAAATACTTTACGAGAAACAACTATTGATGAAGAGAAGGAAATAAGAAAGGAAGAAGACGTCAAGGAAAGGAAATAATCATATACTCAGTAAGATATCATATCCTACCTTGTATTTCCATTCTGAAGACAATTTATGAAATGTATGAAGAATTGAAGGATATGTTTGAGAGTGAAAACACCCACAGAGCCCTTACCTTAAAGGGACAGCTTCAAAGTACCAAGATGACAAAAGGTGATACACTTGTTATTCTATTTATGAAGATATCAGATATCAAAGATCAGTTAGGTGCCATTGGAGAAAACATATTTGACATAGAACTTGTTTTGTCTACTCTTAACAATCTTCCAAAACATTGTGAACCTTTTCTTCAAAGTATCAGTGGAAGGGAAAAATTACCCACTTTTGATCATTTTTGGATAGACTATACCGAAGAAGAACTTAGACTTAGAAATAAAGGAGTGGAAGACTCCCCTGATTACAACCATGCTCTTTCACTTCATACAAATAAAGGAGGAAGATTCAAAATAAACTTCACACAAAATTTCAGAGATGAGAAGACTCCATCAGACTCAGGTCATAATCAAAAAAGAGATATTTCAAATATCTAGTTCTTCAGATGTGAAAAATATGGACACTATGCAAGAAATTGTTCGACTAGGAAGAAAGGAAGACAATATTCTTCCACCACTGACATTGATCCAGACCCACCCCAAAAGGAGTAAGAAAAGAGAGAGGAGGATTACTTCCTCTAAACCAAATACAAAATTGATCATGACTGCAAAACCAAGTAAATTGTTTGATTTAATCATTAAACCTACAGTTGATTGCATTATTGATAAGTGAATGGTATTATCTCTAGTGTGGGAGCCCTCATGACTTGGACCATTATCCTTGGTACGGGAGTCAAAACTTTTATTGATTGATTATTATGATAGAATTCATAAAATACTGAAGAATCAATAGAGCACGTAAGAATACATAAAATATCTAGAAAATAAGTAAAAGAAGATATCTGTCCTTCAAACTTCAAAGGGAGTTACTTGACTCAGAGGGAGTCAAACAAATTGAGAAGAAGGAAGACACATTACATTCTCCCCCTCAGTAGTTCAGAGGGAGACAATTATTGATCTAGTTTATCTAGTTGATATTCCCAGAAACATTGTAGTAGGTCATGAATGGCATGTCTAAAATTGACAAACTCTGCAAGGGGCATAGAAACATGGAGTTGATGGAAGTGTCAAAAAATATAATGAGATATTTGTAGCCAAAAGATTCCCACAAAAAGAGGGAGTTGTCTATTATAAGACATTTGATTCATTAGTCTGATACACTTCCATTCATCATCTATGAGTTGGAAACTACATCAGATGAATGTAAATACATCATTTCTCAAGTGTTGTTCGAATAATCCACAGTTGGTGTCATTTCGACGTCGATGTTTCGAATCCGAATCAGGATTCATCATCAGGACTGATGATGAATCCTGATTCAGATTTGAAACGTTGACGCCAAAATGACACCAACTGTGGATTATCCAAACAACACTTGCGAAACTCCTCACCACAGAAACCTAAAAACAACAACATCATTTCTCAATGGTGAGATTGAGGAAGAAGTTTACATCAAGAAGCTAGAAGGACTCATGATATACGATGAGAAAAACCATGTCTACAGGTTAAATAAATCCCAGTATGAACTAAATCAGACACCTCATGATTAGTATGACAATATTGATGGATTATAGATGATTTTGGGTTTCAACAAGAGTGTTTTTGATCCAAACTTATATTATTACATTGTTAATGATGAGAGCCTAGTTTTGGTGAATTATTCAGGAAGCCTTGTTGTTGGATACAAGCAAGCTTTGAATTTTTATTTCGAGATGAAGAATATGGGTATCATGCACTACTTCCTGGGACAAGAAGCATGACAGAGGACTATGAGATTTTTTTGATTCATGTAAAATATATAGTGGGGATATTAAAGAAGTTCAGTATGACATAATGAAAATCCATTCCTTCACTGATGGTGATGGATTTGAAGAAAATGAATGATGATGATTCATACGAGATTGATTCATATCTTATTGGATCACTGATGTATATCATTAACACCAGACCCAATATATGCTATGCAATTAATGTACTTAGTCAATTCATGAGTTAACCAAGACAGACTCACTCGATAGTAGTGAAACATGTATTGAGATATCTATGAGACACAGTTGGATATGACTTGATATATGCCTCCATTGTAGACTTGAGCTTGTAGGGATATGTTGATTTGGGTAGGGAGTGCAGTGGACCAGAAGAGAACGTTTGGTTGTTTTTTTACCTTCGGGTCTACCATGGTCCCGGTGCAGCAGGAAATAAATCTATGTGATATTGAGTACCATAGAAGTAGAGTATATAGCATTGAGTGTGGCAGTCAGAGAAGCAGTGTGGCTTCACAAGATTATGACAGACTTATTTGGTCATGAGAGGGATCCTATTGTTCATTGTGATAACTAGAGTTGTTTGAATCTCTCTGATAAACATGTGTTTCGTGATAGATTGAAACACATTGAGATAAAATGTCATTATATCAGAGACATGATGCAGAGGAAAGAAGTAAATCTGTAGTACCTTCTTACACATGAGGATATTGCAGATATCCTTCCAAGATGAAGTTCGAGTAATTCCATGAGAGACTTGGCTTGGTGAAGAATACGTCCCTAGATGAGAAGGAGTGTTGATGAATACAACCAAGACAAAGTTTGTAACGTCCCCAGCCACCAACAAGCCGAGAAAGGCTACCTATCAATTGTATCGTTTCTTCTCTCCTCTGATACCAAATATGTAACGTCCCTGGCCACCGATAGGTTGGGAAATTCTACTCTAGAAAACACTTTGATGCTCGATTACATGCATGCACACACACACACACACACACACACACACACACACATAATACAATGTTAACCAGACATAAAAAATATATTCATACATATATTAATGCAAAAGTGACAATAACACATACAAATTAATAGATTATTTACATTATGCTATCACACAACATAATGAAAAAATAACAGTAAAATCATACATACAATATTCACAGAGAAAACCCATAAATATAACAACATATACAGACAATACTCATCATTATAGCATGTAAAAATACACAAAATGTAAATAAATGAAGGATTGGTACTTATATTTTAATTGAAGTACACCAACTACGTGCAGACCTTCCACATACCTCCCGGCCTTAGACCACATTGCTCATCACTCTCAGCAGTGGGTCACCCATGAGATGGGACTAATTTCCATCGAGAAAGGGATTCCTAGGCTAGGTAGGGACAACAAGAATTTGCAAAGTACAATAGGAAGGATTTCCTCCAAGGATCCAATTACACCCACATCTCACAAACTCTCATTCCCCACATGCTTGTCCCACCCCATGAGTGTACACCTTAACTTTCACACAATCGATCGACTGCTACACCTCCCTTTCTAGGGCTTTAGCAATAGGATAGATCGGGAATTCTCAGATCTCTATAGCTACTATTGGAATCGCTCTAGGATAAATCACTTCCCCAACACACTCTATCACCTAGAGAGAATTTCTCACATGCCTGGCAACTTGCTTCTTCTATCCATAGGTCTGAAAAATATCTTCTTCACTCCCGCTCCTCAACACATGGGCATGGTGATGGCAACAAAAGAAACTGGGCATGAGAAATAGTATTGAAAGGACAATACACAGGAAACCCCCAAGGTAAAATTGCAGCGAGGGTAACGATTCAGCTTGTTACAGAGGTTCAAGGTATTTCAGGAAGTCCACAATGGTGTTCCAGGGTCATTGTTTGCTTGTTGGGTGTGTTGGTCAACCAAGTTAATGGATAGCCAACCTCCTTCGAATGGTGAGAGAATGGTGAAAATGGTCCCCCCATAAATCTACATGCATTTTCGATGACACTTGGATCTTTCCAGGAGCACGTTCCCCCCACTTGGAACTTGTTCCTCTCCCTAAAGGGACTTAGGATAAATTAATATTCTCTTTACAACTTTTAGAATAATAATATATTATTCTATTAGGATCTTAATTTTATCCCTTTTTCCTCAATCTCTTAGCCTCCTACCTTGCCTAACCTAGTCAAGTTTAGTCCCCAACTCTTTCTTCGTGGTTGTTCTACATGCAGCAATGTATTTTTATTAATAATCTACATATTTACATATACAAAATCAGGCCCACTCTCCTTAGCATCTAGGCTCTCCGGCCTAATAAACACATAAGCCTACCATCTTATAATTAGTTGGATCACTAGCCTATAAACATCATTATATTCATAATTACAACCGGGGCTCAGACTTGGGGTATTACAATCCCCTCCCCTTATTTTTGCACTGTACTCAGTGCAACTCATTTACATAACATCACCAAGATTTTCAAAATCTTCAAAAATATGTGGGTATTCCATCCACATAGCATCTTCATGCTCCCACGTTGCATCCTCAGGTCTATACCAATTCCACTAGAACTTTACAATCCTTATGGCTTGATTTCAGAGATGCTTTTCCTTCCAGTCCAGTATGCGCACTGACTGCACCCATAAAGCACCTTCTTGTTCCACCTGAATCACATTCCAATCAATCACATGATTAGCATAAGGTATATATTTATTGAGAAAGGAGACATAAAATACATTATGAATAGTCATCCATGTAGGGAATGCAAGAATATAATATGCTGGTCCAATCCTTTCTAAAATTTCAAACGACCCACAATATTTGGCTGCCAACTTGGAGCAGTTTCCCAGCTTCAGGGAACTGGTGTTGGCTTTCACATTCAAGAAAACATGATCACCCACTTTCAATTTCTTATGGGTTCTGCCTTTGTCAGAATAGATTTTCTTCCTGTCTTGGGAAACCTTCAAATTATGTTTAATATTCAACATTTTCTCTTCCATTTCCTTAAGCAACTCTAGCTAAACCACTACTCTATCAACTGGGTTGTCCCAGCTTACTGGGGTGTTACACTTTCTACCATAAAGTGCCTCAAATGAGCTCATCTTAACTGATTCTTGATGCCCATTGTTGTAAGGAAACTCTACCAAGTGTAGGTAGTATTCCCATCTGGATGGTTTGTCCATCACATGCATTCTTAACATATCTTATATCACTTTATTTACTCTTTATGTTTGTCCATCAGAATCGGGATGATAAGCTGTGATGAAGTTCAGTTTCATTATGAACCCTTTGAATAATCTTCTCCAAAACTTTGAGGTAAACTTTGGATCTTTGTCAGACAAAATTGTTTTGGGTATTCCATGCAAGCTTGCTACTTCCCTCATATAAATATCAACAACATTAGTTTCCTTGTGAGTAGTCATCAATGGGATAAAATGGGCAGCTTTAGTAAGCTTATCCACCACCACCATGATGGAATCATGTTGCTTGTTTTTTCTAGGTAATCCTATGATTAAATCCATTGTCACCACTTCCCACTTACACTCAAGAATGGCTAATGGTTGTAGCAACCCAACTGGGTGTCTATGCTCAACTTTGACCCTTTGATATTCCATACATATGGTGATGTATTCTACAATTTATTTCTTCATGATTGGCTAGTAGTAATGGCTCTTGACTGTTGCCACTATTTTCTAATACCTAGGGTGCCCAACATAAGGCACATTATGCATCTCCTTCAAGATCATACTCCTCAATTCGTGAGAACTAGTTACATAAATTATGTTCCTATACAGAAGTATTCCATCAACTTCCAATATATAATATTCTATTTTTTGTAACATCTTACCTTGTTGTAACTTTGTTAACATTTCCATGTACTGCAATAAACTTTTGCAGCCTTAGAAATTCTACTTTTAAGATCTATCTTATACATGCTAATGGTTTTAGCATGCATTTCATGCACTCTCCTGTTGAGTGCATCATCCACTTTGTTCTCATTTCCTTTGATGTGTTTGATATCAAATTCATATTCACAAAGGAATTCCAACCATCTACTCTGCCTAGAATTCAAAGTTGGTTGATCAAACAAATATTTCATACCATTATGGCCTTTTCTCACCACAAACATATCTCCCATGAGGTAATGTCTCCATTTATTTAAAGCGTGCACTATGGCTGCCAACTCTAAATCATGAGTGGAATAGAGCCTTTCATTCTCTTTCAATTTCCTAGATTCAAAACATATCAAAAATCCATTCTAATTGAGGAATCCACCTAGTCCTTCTTGGCATGAGTATGTGTAAACCACAAATTCTTCATCTGGATTTCCAATCTTCAGAATTGGAGCATTGGTTAACAATTTCTTCAATTATTGAAAGCTCATTTCACATTCTACTTTCCATTGAAACTTCTTCCCCTTCCTTTGCAAGGAAGTGATGGGATGAAATATTCTCGAAAACCATGCAATGAACCTTCTATAGTAGCCAACTAGACCCATGAAGGATCTGAATTCTGTCACATTCTTAGGTGTTTTCCACCCTTTAATGGCCTAAATGTTTTCAAGGTCCACTGTTATCTATTATTCATATATGATATGCCCCAAATAGTGAATTATGTTTTGATAAATTGAGCACTTGCTCAATTTAGCGTACAGTTGATGCTCTCTTAGCACTTGCAACACCACCCTCAAATGATTCTCATGTTCTTCTTCTGACTTCCAATATACAAGGATTTCATCCAAAAATACAATGACAAACCTGTCTAAATATTCTAGGAAAACACCATTCATTAACCACATGAAAACAACAGGTGCATTTGATAACCCAAATGGCACCATTGTGAACTCATAATGACCATACCTTGTCCTAAAGGCAGTGTTTTTGATGTCTTCCTCTTTAATCCTTACCTAATGGTATCTCGACCTGAGATCTATCTTTGAAAATATCATTTGATCCTTCAATTGATTGAAGAGATCATCAATCCTTGGTAGATATACTTGTTCTTTATAGTCAATTTGTTCAACTGTCTGAAATCGATGCACAATCTTAATGTCTCATCTTCCTTCTTCACGAACAATACTGGGGCACCCTAAGGTGACACACTTGGGCATATGTACCCCTTATTTAAAAGTTCTTCAAGTTTCATTTGCAGTTCTTTCAGCTCCGGTGTACTCACACTATAAGGAGTCTTTGATATTGGAGTTGATCCAAACATTAAATTTATAAAGAAATCAATATCTCTCTTTTGGGGTAGTCCTAGTACCTCCTTGAACACATCTTCAAAATATTCTAGAACTAGATGATCCTCCAGATTTGGCACCTTATCCTTAGATTCTTCCTCCATATGGGATGCAATTATTTGACAACCCTTCTTGTAACAGTTCTTCAGCTATATTTATGAGATTTCTCAAATAGTAATTGCTCTGGGAATTCCTTGGACTGCTCTCTGATTTCCTTCCTCGTCCAAGCAAGTGAATTCTTTTTTTATGACAGTCTAGTATGGCATGATGTTGGTCCAACCAATACATAAAAATTAGGAAATCATATGATCCCAAAGGCACAATGTTCAAATCTTCCTTGGTAATCAGTCCATTCATGCCCACTCGACATGATTTAACCAACTCAACAACCTTTCTCTTTGCTCCTGTAGCCAACTACACCAACTAGGATTTCCCATGCTTTTTTATTGGTAATTGAAATATTTCCACTACCTTTGGATCTATATATCTATGACTAGACCCCGAATCAATTAAAATAGTAAAGGCATGGTTATTTATCATACCTTCTACTTCAATCATGTGTGATTGAAACTTAGATTGCTTATTGTCCAAGGCTACATAGATCCTAGGTACTCTTATGCCCATGTCCTCCATTGTTTTTGCTTGCTAAACATGGTGAACAACTCTCACTTTTCCACTTCTCTGAGTGAAATATCTATACTTATGATCTCCTTTACAACCCCAACATTGCATAGGTGTATGCCTTGGCCTTTTCCCACCTACTTCAACCATCCTGGGCTCACTCAAAATTGGTTGTCCTTCTGGACTATTTCTAAAAAATGGTGGCTTGTTCCCCTTCTGCCTCTGCTTCTTAAAATTCCTCTTATCTTATGAATCTCTTTGGAAAGTAGGATTTCCCTTATGCTGATCATATAAACACTTTTCCTTCCTTATGGTTTCTTCCATAGTTTTAGGATCATCATACTATATTTTGTCACTGATAAAAGATAGCAGCCCACTCAAATATCTATGGATCTTTATTGTCTCGTCCCTAATGAAAGGAACACACTTCAACAGATCTAGAAATATCCTTTCATATTTATCTATAATCATGCTACCCAATTTAAGTTCAAAGAACTCTTTCATCTTCTTGTCATAGTATCTCTTGGTTAAGTACTTCTTTTCAAAATGTTTCTTGAATTCCTTCCAAGTTACATTTTTCTCCCTGAGGCGTTGTACTTGCACCAGCTGATCCCACCATATGGATGCCTTTCCTTTCAGCTAATAGATGGAAATTATTCCCTATGCATGAGAAGAATAGTTTTGCAATTGGAAGTACTTCCTCAATCCTAGCATCCATGTCTCAACATATTCATCCTTCTTATGCTCTCCATCAAAAGTAGGAGGTTTGACCTTATTCATTTCTCCTTTAAATCCATCCACCTCAAAACTCCTATGTTTCCTAACAGGGGATGGACTTGAGCTACAATATGCTCTCCTATGGGAATGCTTTTGGGAGTGTTCGTGATGTTTGTTACCATTTATTTCTCTTCTTTCCTCATCAGGAGACCTATGGCTCCCTAATTTGCTGGATCCACTCTCCTTATCCAAATTATTTTCAATTATTTCCAGGATCCTCATTAACTTCATATTGAAGTCTTCTTGTTGTTGCTTGTCTTTATTAAGCCTTTTTTTATCTGCCTAGTGAATTTGGACATCTTTTTGCAAATTTTTAATGATTTTCATCATGCTCATGTATTTATCTATTTCTTACCTATGCCCATTGGAGTTTGTTGCTTCAAATACCAAATGGAGATTCATTCCTCTAACTTCATCCTTTGGACTATAAGTGTCCTGTGCCTCCTCCATTTCTCTATACTATGTAACAATCTACAATTCACTTTCGGGTGCTAGCCACCTTTTCTTCAGCCCTTAATTTGCATGTGACCACGGCTGTGACCAAATTCTAATACTTGGGGGCTTCAGATGTTTCCCTATCTGCACATCACAACAAATATTCCAGAGTGTCGAATTAGCAAACTCGTGAAGTGGGGTGGATCAACGGTCCATGGCTTCCCAGCATGCTAAGGATGATATTTAATATGGAACTTCAGGCTTCGAGAGTTCTGGACTGTCCATACTCTCAATCCTTTCAGAGTGCCAAGTCTTCGAACTATTGTATCTATTGCCAAGTGTCATTTATCGATCAATGATAGAGATTAACTCTGACCTTCTGGGCTTCAGGGATTCAGGGCTCCAGGACTTCAGAGGATTTCACATCTGCAAACCCCAAAAATCCCAAACTGTGAATCTCTTAATTCTTCCATGTCACCCCCGGTGATGTCATCACGTCAATTCACTTAGGCTCTATGGGTCTTTAGGGATTTCTCTATTCAATGCTAACTATAACACCTTTCCTCTAGAGTGCCAAGTCACTGGACTTCATGATATGGCACCACGCATCTAATGGGGTCAAGTTATAGTGGCCCTATCTAGTTAAATTTTTCACCGAGGTTTTAACTACTTTACGTATCCATCAAAGGCCCCACTACCCATGCTCAAGAGGAGTTCCACATGGAGAAATACTAGAAGTGGCCATGTGTCCCAATCAGATGGGTGACACATCACGTTCTAACTAGAATTTCAATATTTGAAAGAACTGACTCACTGCCATGTGGCACATAGCCTGTGTTTCCACATCATCTTGGGTGACGTGATCAGGCCACGTCACTTTCGAACTTCGGGCTTCAGAATATTTTACACTTGCATTCCTCAAATCCCCTGAACTCTAAACTTCTAAAGTAATTTACCTTCTAGGGTCCTCATGGTAAAACTATTAACAATGAAGGTGGTGGCACGTGGCATGTCTAGGAAAGGTCCACATCACCCCTAGTGACGCCATCATGCCATGCCACTTTTGTTCTTTGGCTTCGAGACTTCAAGCTTCGGGAATTTTCACACTAGCACACTCAAATTCTTTTGAATGTCGAACTCCTGAACAAGATGATCTTCTGACACGCATGCCTTTTATGAATGGTCCAGATCAACTCCAGACTTTGGGACTTCGGGATTTTTCACCTTAGCACACTTTGTTTCTCCCAAACGTTGAACTCTCAAAAAATTTGATGTTCTGACATGCATCTCCTTTTATGAACGATCCAGATGAACTTCAAACTTCAGGACTTCATGAGTTTTCACTGTATCACACCTTGTTTCTCTTGAATGCCAAATTCTCGAACAAACTAGTCTGTCGACACATGTTTATTTTGAAAAATGTTTTGGATGAGCTCTAGACTTCGGCACTTCAGGATATTTCACTCTATCACACCTTATTACTCTCAAACGTCGAATTCCCGAACTAGCCAATCTGCTGACACGTGTCTCTTTTGATGAACGGTCTAGATTAACTATGGACTTCAGGAATTTGGATGTTTTCATCTTAGAACACTTTGTTTCTCCTGAATATCAAACTCCCAAACTGCTGTGAGATCTACGACTCACAGTCACCCACGCGCAGATATGACGGCTAAGATCTATTTTTCATCATTGTGCCTTACCTTCTTCTCTTGGCTTGATCTGACGGCTCTGATCTATCCTATGTCAAATCCAATGGTAACACTTCTCCCTAGATCTATGGTGTATATCCTCTTTGGGACTTCAGAACTTCAAGCTTCGGCCCCTTTTTCTCTATAACACATAAACTTTATCAAAGTTGCGAAATATGAATTACTTAGGGGTTAAATTTCATGCACCATTTTCCCAGATCTGATGGTTGTGAAGGATCATCCTTCTCCTGAATAGATCCTACGACCCATTTACAAACCTCATGACCCAACACAATGGTTGTTTTGTCTTCTTTATCTATTTCCATTCCATAATCCGTTATACCTCCTAAGCTTCTAAACACAGTCTCAGTGTTCACACGGTGCCTTCCTGACACTCAAGAATCCTCTGAACTTCAAATTTTGTCCCTCTTGACAAAAATTCACTCTGAAACCTTTGTTTCATTAACCAATTACACAAACCATCTAGGCTCAGTGTTGAAAACATGGATCTGATACCAATCTGTAACATCCCCAACCACCAATAGGCTGGGAAACACTACCTATCAATTGTATCTTTGCTTCTCTACTCTTATACCAATATGTAACATCCCCAATCACCAGCAGGTTGGGAAACACTACTCTCCTTTTATTGGGGCAAGTCAGTCTTCCTTCCTATGTTTGCTGAGAATCGCGTGGCACAAACAGGAGCCACCTAAGTCCTCGGGGATTCTGGTTTGAGAATCGCTTCACTTGTTCGAATCGCGTGCTGAGGAGAATCCTTCCTTCTATCTATAGATATGGAATCGCCTTCCTTCTTTTGCGCTCGTAAACCTCCTAAGCGTTGGGCTGCTAAGCATATGTACTTGAAATAATAAAGGTACGAAGTCACTTGTCATAATCAGGCAAGGACCTTATACCCAATTTCCCATTTTTATAGGCCACCTTGGCTTCAATTACCACTAAAAATAAGGAAKGCTAGGCARGAAATAATACATTACCGGGGCTACTTCTTACCATACCCCACTTTCTGCACTGAAATTACCACTTATTTATAGGCCAGTTAACACTCTCTCTATCGTCTCTTTACAACGCCGCCCACTTTCCTTACCAAAATTCCCATCTTCGTTGGGCCACGTTCACACTCTCTATCATCTTGACCACGCCCACTTTGCTGGCTTAATTTACCCCCCGTTTGACAAGCTTTTACCTGTCGGGGAGTTGCTTGCCCCAAAGCTCAGGATATAGTAGTGAGGTAGCAGTCTTATGGGAAGAGCCATGAGTTAACAACCCTATGGAAACACCAAAATGTGTCTTCGCCGAACTCAGATACGTTTGGTCCGGACGGGATGAGGCGACCTAGGCAGGCTACGAAGGGCTGCGAGCCTTTCAATTGATTAGCAACATGGTGGAAACTGGGAGCGAAGCAAGTGATAAGGATGGGCTTGCTTTTATTACTACGAAGGAAGGAGCTACCTACAAAGAAAAGGTCTAGGTCTACTCCTTTTTA
>JASDQU011402071.1:15812-42548 GCA_032191745.1 Picea mariana
GAAATAATACATTACCGGGGCTACTTCTTACCATACCCCACTTTCTGCACTGAAATTACCACTTATTTATAGGCCAGTTAACACTCTCTCTATCGTCTCTTTACAACGCCGCCCACTTTCCTTACCAAAATTCCCATCTTCGTTGGGCCACGTTCACACTCTCTATCATCTTGACCACGCCCACTTTGCTGGCTTAATTTACCCCCCGTTTGACAAGCTTTTACCTGTCGGGGAGTTGCTTGCCCCAAAGCTCAGGATATAGTAGTGAGGTAGCAGTCTTATGGGAAGAGCCATGAGTTAACAACCCTATGGAAACACCAAAATGTGTCTTCGCCGAACTCAGATACGTTTGGTCCGGACGGGATGAGGCGACCTAGGCAGGCTACGAAGGGCTGCGAGCCTTTCAATTGATTAGCAACATGGTGGAAACTGGGAGCGAAGCAAGTGATAAGGATGGGCTTGCTTTTATTACTACGAAGGAAGGAGCTACCTACAAAGAAAAGGTCTAGGTCTACTCCTTTTTAGCTAGGTATCCTATGCCAGCAAGCTAGCCTTCCCTCCCTTAGAATAAGTCGTCGCCCCAGGCCAGCCTCGCCTTGATCACTTGCTGCCCGAAAGGAGCTATCTACAAAGAAAAGGTCGCTGCAGGATGCGCGCGCTACCCCTTGCCGCAGATATCAATTGTATATTTTCTTCTATGATCTGATACCAATCTGTAATGTCACATACAGTATTCATAGCAAAAACCCATCAATATAATAGCATATACAAATACACAACATGTAAATGAACATAGGATTGGTACTTATATTTTAATTGAAGTACACCAACTACATGGATACCTTCCACAAACCTCCCATACTTAGACCATGTTTCTCATCACTCTTAGTAGTGGGTCACCCCCGAGCTGGGACTAAGCTCCACCTAGCAAGGGATTCCTAGGCTAGGCAGGGACAACAAGAAGTTTCACAGTACAATAGGAAGGATTTCCTCCAAGTATCCACTTACACCCACAGTTCATAGACTCTCATTCCTCACATGCCTATCCCACCCCAGGAGTGTACACCTTCACTGTCACATAGTCCAGTGGTTTCTACACCTCCCTTTCCTGAGCTTTAGCAACAGGCCAGATCAAGAATTATCAAATATCTGTAGCTGCTACGAGACTCCCACTAGGAGAACTCACTTCCCCAGCACACTCTCTCACATAGAGAGAGTTTCTCACAGGCTTGACAACTTTCTTCTTCTATCTAGGGGCTTGAAAGCCCACTTCTTCACTCCCACTCCTAAATACACGGGCATGGTGATGGAAGTAATAGAAATTGGGCACGAGAAACCATAGTGACAAGACAATACACAGGAAACCCCCAAGGTACTGGTATAGAGAGGGTAGAAATTCATCTTGTTACAGAGGTTCAGGGTGTTTTAGGAATTCCACAATGATGTTCCATGGTTACCGTGTGCTTGTTGGGTGCATTGGTCAATCGGGGTAACAAATGGCCAACCTCCTTCAAATGGTGATAAAATGGTGAGAATGGTCCCCCCATAAATTTGCATGCATTTTGGATGACACTTGGCTCTCTCTAGGAGCATGTTCCCCCCACTTGGATTTGTTCCTCTCCCTAAAGGAACTTAGGATAAATTAATATCCTCTTTACATCTTTTAGAATAATAATATATTATTCTATTAGGCTCTTAATCTTATCCCTTTTTCCTCAATCTCTTAGCCTCCTCCCTTGCCCAACCTAGTGGAGTTTAGTCCCCCATAACTCTTTCTTCATGGTCAGTATACATGCAATGATGTATTTTTATTAATAATCTACATATTTACATACACAAAATCAGACCCACCGGCCTTAGAATCTAGGCTCTCCAGCCTAATAAACACATAATCCTACCAGCTTATAATTACTTGGCTCAGCAACCTATAAACATCATTGTATTCATAATTACAATTGGGGCTTGGCCTTGGGGTATTACAAAGTTTGAGTACTTCTGTGTGAGACTTAGCCTAATGGAGAATTCCTCCCTAGTTGAGAGGGAGTTTTGATGATTACAGCTGTGTGAGACATCCTCCAGGACACAAACTGAGTGATTCAAACTATGAGAGAGCCCATGAGTTGGGTGTTCCCATGAGATGGGTGTGTGGTTCATCTCTGATATGGATATGGAATGGTGTGGCCTTGTGTGGGGTGAGGAAGACCATGATATAGGTGTGCCCATGATATGGGTGTGTGGTTCCTCTCTGAGACAGAGATGGAAATTTGTTCCCTTGTGTAAGGTGATGAAGCCCATGAGTTGGATGTGTGGTTCCTATCTAAGAAGGAGATGGAATGTTGTGTTCCCTGTGTAAGGTGATGAAGCCCATGAGTTGGTTGTGTGGTTCCTCTCTGAGAAAAATATGGAATGTTGAGTTCCCTTGTGTGTGGAATCCCATGAGTTGGGTGTGTCGTTCTCTCTATGAAGAGAGTTGAGATGGTGTATTGGCCTCCTCTGTGCATAGAGTTGAGATTATGTGATACTTCAGATGATTCTCATGTGAGACACAGTGAAAAAGATATATGTTGAGTTGGATGTGCCTGTGGCTGAGAATAGGTGAACATGATCCTAGTGGATGAGCACTAGTGAGTGTGATTCTACTATGAGACATAGTGAGAAATAGATCTGGTGAGTTGGACATGTCTATGGTTGAGAACATGTGAACGTCATCCTAGTGGTTGAGCACTAGTTAGTGTGATTCTCCCATGAGATGTAGTGAAATAGATATGTGGACATCTCTATGGCCGAGCATAGATGGATGTGCCCCTAGTAGTTGATCACTAATGGTTGTATGATATCGCTTGCTATATTTTCCAAGAGTCAGACTTACCTGTAACCCTATTTGTGATGTAAAGGGTACAGGTCAGCCCCACCATAAAGTGAAGATAATTAATGTAAAAGATAATTAATATGGTTATTAATAATTATATTGTGAGTTATTGAGGTTGGACCTGTTGTTCCAATAGACACTACTATTGATAATCTCAGTATAATATAAATAAAGGTAAATTCCCCATTAAGGAATGATAACACAAGTGCGAGTTTGGAAATTTCAGCAAGTACTTGTTCTTCAGAAAAGTGTGCACCTCTCTAGGGCGCTAGTCTTCTAGGGTTTGTGAGCACCCTTTTGTGTGCTAGGTTTTATGGTGGTGGAGGTATTTCTCTTGAAGAATATAGAAAAAGATTAGTTGGGCTTTCTTCCCTTGTTGAGAAGGGTTTTCTAGGATACTTCTTGTGTACTTGTGCATGGTGTTTCTTCTTGTGATCTTGGTTACTGCAAAAAATTCTTTATGGTGTAACTGCAATTGTCTATGGTTCAAGTAAAATGGTAAAATTGGAATGAAATTTATGCTTGAACCTAGCTTAATGAAAAATCAACAACATTGTGGTTGCACATTATTGTATTATTGTTGCACAATATTGTATGGTGGTGGTACCTGGATGAAATGAGGTGTAGCTTTTCCTTTCATCATTTCTTCTTGAACCCTATAAGTATCTAAAGTTATTTCTCTCATAAGCTCCAACGTTCTACAATCCTTATCATCATGACACACTGATTTGCAAAAATTGCAATATGAACTTTTGGGTACTGTCTTATACTTTTGCATCATTGGACAATGATATGGATCATTTTCTCATGCATCTTAAAAATCTTGCACCATGGTCCTCCTATTGGAAAGGGGTTTGGTACTCTTGTTTCCATATACTGTGAAAAATTTGGACATTCATTCTTATGGTGTCCTTATATCTTGCATAACATACAACAAACAACTTCTCTTTTCTCTTTTCCCTTATTTTGGTTAAGTTTAAATGTTATATTCTTCAAATACTCCTTCAGCTCCTCTAATGTTGGATCTTTCTACTAATATTGTTTCTCTTCCAGTTCCAGGGCTGCCTGCAGAGCCTCTTCCTAAGTTTGGAACTTTTGTTGTCTTAACGGGTATTTCAAGTGTGGTAACAGTGAGTTAAAAAATATGTGCCTATGTTGCATGTCAGTAATTTCATATTTCAACTTACCTTTCAAACTTTTGAACCTATGATCAATCTCCCAAATAGAATCACGCATTTTCTTCATGATTTCAATCATTTCATTCATGTGTTGGTCTTCTTAGTTGGGCTTTTGAAATTCATTTACCAATAGTTTTTTCACATCTGTGATAGTCTTGTGTACTCCTTGTGGACTATTTACATATAGGCTCATGTACCAATCCAATGCATGGTATCTTAGTTTGATATCTAGCTGCGTGAGATTTGTATCCTCATCTTTGATGTTCTTTGCTTCCTAGATATTCTCATAGATGAATAAGTTCTTTTCAGGGTCCTCTAATTCCTCTCCCCAAAATTCTAGTAATATGATCGTGGGATCATGTCCTACCATTTTGAAATGTGTTGAACTACTTCCTCCACATGGTGTATACAATTGACTGTTACTTCTTTAAATTAATCCATAATTTTATTTTCCTTGATTGGATCCCTTTCCTGTTTCTTTTTGTCCACTAAAATTTGGTTTTCTAAATGCTTGTTTACTTTCTAGTGTATTAGTCGCACATGGGTTTGTAGGTTCCACACTGACAGTGATATGGATTGGAGTGATGCCTTTTGTTTCTGACCCTTGACCTCTTTTCTTCCTTTCATATTTTTTGCGCGGAATTTCCTCAATATTCTCCATGACTCGGAGATCCTCTTCCTCTTCTTCATCGCTTTCCAATCCCTCTCTCTCGGCTATGTCTCTCTTCTTGTTATTCATTTTATATTGGTATGGTATTCTACTGTGTGTCTTTCTAGATTTTTCCATTATCTACTTTATCTAGTCCTCATCCATCATGGTTGGTTCCCTAGCCTCCTTCTTCTTCTCTTTATCCATTTCCCTGTCCATATATCAACCTTATCTTAGTGCTTCCCCCCTTCCCCCATGCATGTAGGGAAGTTTAGTTGTCTGATTCCATGGTAATCACACCATTGTCGTACAATAAAATCTTGATTGAATTATACAATGATCTGATTTACCTACCTATAGGTCCCTTTAGAAAATCCTTCTCTGTTGCGGTGTAAGACTGTGCAATATCTAATACAAATTCGGTGATAAACCCTGCAACAATACTGTATAACCATAAATCCACTACACACATAAATTTGTTACTAACTTGTTGTAACTGCATGATCTCCACAAGATTCCACTCCAGCTGTCTGATTTGATTTGTAGGGTGGTTTTCCTTTAACCTCAATAACCACTCCTGCAACAAATGCAGAAAATCACTAAAAAATACCTCATGCAAGTCGCTAAACATGTATTTGTCGAGATATTTGTGTGGTGTTAACTTAGGGTTTCTATTGTCCTTTTGCGCAAACTCAAGTTCCTTTGTTTTCAACCATATTTCAATCTTCTCCTTCATTGGATTCCACGACATGAACATTCCCTTCTATACTTTCATCCTCCACATGTTTCTTCCAATGATCTCATCCACTCAATCCTATGCAGTTCTATCCAGCAACAGAACCATTTTTTGGTTTCTTTTATGTCTTCTTGGGATGACTCAGGTTTGGATCTCAACAAGTTTCCAACAAAACCCTAAAAAACTATCGTCCCTCCTAGTAAACCAGAAGGAAATGTTGCACATAGGGTGCAAACTACAGTCTCACCTGAGATAACATTTATGGGGGAATGAAATACTCAAGTGTTTGTAGTCTAGGAATGAGTGAGGATTGACAATTGTGTTCTTTCTTCCTTATGCATTATCCTTGTTAATCATTAAATTACTTATATGATTTATTCATCTTTAAAATTATGCATGTAGGCCAATCTAGATACTTTAACTATTCATTCATAAGCTAATGATCAACATAAAGTAAACATTTATTAACAATCACACAGAACACAAGATTTACCATGGTTCACCCCCTCCTAGGGCTACGTCTACAAAGATCTAGCTTCTCTTCTATTTTATTTATTTTGTTGCAAAATCTTGTGTTACATGCATTACATATTCAGTAATACAATCAAGATTGAGGGTAAGAACCCTCTATGAGGATAACTATATCACACCAATATCCTCATCATGTGACCTAACCCTCAAGGACTAACTTATTTGGCTCTTCTACAAGACTTATTACAATCATTAGTTTTCCAAGTAATTAAATCTCAATCCTTAATTGACATTCCTTCCTCAATACAAAATATCCTCTCTCATGATCTCCTCTCTCCCTATACCTCCTAGGTCCTTATTTATACTACTTTATAGGCTTATATCCATTACAATATTGTCAAAAACCCTAAACCTATCATAGTTAATATTTTATTCCTATGTGCCACATTGTTTTTCCTCCTACATGCTACTTTTCCTTTTTTTTTGCATGTTTCTTTCTTGCCACCTGTTGGGTGTGCGCCAAAATTAGGTTTTTTTTTCAAAAAATAGGTATTTCCCAAAACAGATCTTTCTCCAAAAATAGGCATGCACTCAAAATAGACGTCCTTCTCAAAATAGGTCTGTGCCCAAAATAGACTTGCTTCTCAAAATAGGTCTATGCCCAACAGGTGTTAGGAAATTTAGACACTTAGGAGTTAGTTAAGATCTAACTGGTCTAATGTGTCATTAGGTAAAAGTGTGTTTCTTTAGTGTGCATTAGTATTCATTTATATTAGGAAATCCGATGATCATGATATGTTCCTGACATAGAGTGATCTGGCGGTTCATACTCTTCTCGATCTTAATGGCCATTGATACCTGGATCTCTATTTAAAGAGCATGATCTCTATTTAAAGAGCATGGAGGGTCATTTGTCGATGATCGATTGTGATAAACTCTCTTGTAAAATCTCTCTGTAATCTTTTTCTTTTGCATTGATAAACTGCTCCAAGTGGCTGTGTTGGTTGGGGTCATGGATGTTTCCCCGTAGGGGTTTTACCACATGAAAACATCGGTGTGTTGATATTTGATATGGTTATGTGAGTGGTTATTGAATTTGTTCATCCTCTATTGGAATACCTGTGTTGTTGAACATGGTATTAGATCATGTTTGAAGACTCACTCCTATTGTAGATCAAGATCGTGAAACCGGTTGCAACATCTCCATTTTATGTCATTTTCGTAGAATTTTCGGATGAGAGGAATGTTCCAATGCATCTGAAGCACTCGTTTCAGTCAGTAACACTTTTCATTTAACTCGAAAAGGTTTTCGTTTTCCCAAGATACAACCATTTCATTCAGACCCGGAGGTATAAAGCCTAAATACGAATTTTTTAAAATTTTTGTAGAGTATCATTTTGGTTTTATTTCAGTTTTGTATTATTTATTTATGGGTTTCTACTCTTTTAGATATGCATATTCTCTTGTCCTCTCTCCCTATGCGATCTCAAAAAATCAGAAACAAATAGGAAAAGGTGCATCTTCCAGGTAAACTAACTGAGAACTAACCCTTGTTGTCATTGAGAAGCGAAAAAAAAATCTTGTGTGAAAAGGGTTTTTTTTAGCACGCTCTCCAAGGTCATCTTCAACAAAAAAAAAAAAAAAAACACCACTCCCAATCCTCTTCCTAAAAAATACAATATGTTTTGCTAGAACATTTGGTTAAAAGTTTCCTTATTAAGTAAGAGGTCTTGAGTTTAAGTCTCTCTTTTGTTGTTTTTTTTGAAAACGTTCATGCTCAAATTGTAAAGTGTATTTCACTTCAAGTATAAAAGTGAATCACTATAAGTAGCTTTAATATTTTATTTTAGAGTTATTTATTTTGCATGCATATTTTCTTTTATAAAGTAACTTCATTGTAAAAGTGATCTCCACTTCTCTTTATAAAAGTGGGTCACTTCATAAAGAAACTTAAACTATCACGTGGTCCTTTGGTTACTGTTTATGCATTTTTTTAAAAGGGCATAACTCTCACATCCAAAGTCCTTTTTTAGTGACGTTCCTTTTAAAACCGAATAAATTTTTGAGAGATTTCCATCCAAATTATCAGTTTTTGTTTATAAATCCATATTATCTGCATATTTAATACATATTATACAAGTAATCTCTTGCTTACTAGCACCAACTACTTCCAATGGAAATCTCATATGGAATATTTATTAAGAAGTAAAGGCTTGTACCAGATTACCTTGGGAAATGAAAAAGCACCCATTGATGATGATAAGAAAGTAAAATGGGCTAATAAGAGTGAAGAATCACGTGGACTAATCGAAATGTCCATCTCTCATGATTTAAGATTCCACCTTAAAGAAATTGATGACCCCAATGAATCTTGGGAAAAGATTGAATATGTGTTTGGTAAACTCAATGTTATTTAAGCACAACAGTTACAAAATCAAGTATTGACCTTAAGTCCAAGTGATTTTTCTTTCCTTGGAGACTATCTATCTAAGTTTAGAACACTCAGAATTTTATGTGGAGAATGAGAAATAGAAATGGAGGAAGAGTGTTGCATCTATCTTATTCTTTCTAAGCTAGGTAGTGCATATTTTGTGTTTGTATCTACCTTTTATGCTATGAGAGAGGCTCTAGGGAAAGCTTAACAAAAACCCACTCTTGATTCCTTTTGCGCTACTTTGATTAGAGAGGAAGATAAGCTTCTACAACTTGGAGTGATCATCACTGGAGGTACCTCCAACAAAGCCTTAGTTTTCCAGCAGAAAGATAAACCCAAGTATCCCAAGAAGCAACATCCTCGCTACAACAACAAGAAACATAAGGGTCCCAAACCTGTTAAGACATCTTCAGCTCCTAATGGTGACAAAGGAGAAAAATATAAAAATAAGAAGACTGATAGACATTGTAACTTTTGTGATAAATATGGTCATGATGAATCCAAATGTTTCAAGAAGATGGAAGATTTAGAAGTAGAAATGAAGAAGCACAACATCAGTATTGATTTTACTTATTGTTCTTCTTCTTCTCATGGACATGCACTTTCTACTTCTGGGTTCTCCTTCAATACAACTTATACTTCTTCTTTTGATGAGTGTCTTCTTGACTCAGGAGTATCTTATCATATAGCTAAGGATAAAGACATATTTTCTTCTCTAAATGAATGTAACAACAACAAAATATTTGTTGGTGATCATAGAACTCTTAGTGTTGTAGGATTTGGAATAGTTCAAGTAGACAATGGTCATTTCAATGATGTATTGTGTGTTCCAAGTCTTTCTTGTAACCTTCTATCAGTATATCAAACACTCATTCAGGTGAAGGTAAAAAGATAGAGTTTTCACCTCACCAAGTTGTAATCAAGGATCTAAAATATCCTAAGCATGTTCTTACACCTGGAATTGTTGATGATATTACCAATTTGTACAAGTTTGACAACTTTGGGTCATCATATTTTTCATCAGTTTTTGTTGGTCATAGTGATGACTTGAGAAAACTTTGGCATGAGCGGTTTGGTCATCTAAACTATCGTTCATTACAACAACTATGTAATCAATATATGGTGACTAGTCTTCCTCCTATTTCATGCAAAGATGTTGTTTATGTCAGTTTTGTTCTTGGAAAAATTCATGAGGACAATTTTGACAAATGTGCCTCTTGGCACGCCTCGGTCCCTTTGTAGCTTGTCCACAGTGATTTTTGTGGTCCAATTTCTTCTCCTTCTTTTTCTGGGTGCAAGTATTTCTTAACTTTCATTGATGATTTTTCCAGAAGTACTTGGGTTTACTTCTTAAAACTTAAGAGTGAATGTTTTGACAAGTTTTTGGCCTACAAGGCCCTTGTAGAAAAGAAATCTGGACATCAAATTCAAAATCTAATAACAAATAATGGAGGTGAATATGTGAACAATAATTATACAAGTTATTGCAATACATAGGGCATCCAAAGTCAACACAATGTTCCATATACACCACAACAAAATGGTGTTGCTGAGAGAAAGAACCGCACATTAAAATAAATGGCTAATTTTGTGATCCAATCTAAGGGATTAAGTCTAAAGTATTGGGTGAAAGAAATCAACTATGAAAATTACACAGTCAATTGCACTCCCACAAAGTCTCTTAAAAATATAACATTGTAAGAAGCTTGGACTAAAATTAAACCATATGTAATTCACTTCCGTGTATTTGGCAGTATAGCATGGGTTGACATTATTGATGAGAAAAGGAAAGCATTACAACCTATAAGTGATAAGTGTATATTTGTTGGTTATTCTAAAGATGTTAAAGGTTATAGACTTCTCCAACCACATTGTAATGAAATTATTATTAGAAGAGATGTTAAATTTGATGAAAATATCTTGGCCTGTGAGCCTAATTCGACGATTGTGCCTTCTTCAACTTGTGAGCCATCTTCGACGTTTGTGCCTTCTTTTGTTCCTATTATGGTTTATTCTTCAGATGATGACAGTGAGGATGAAAATCCACCTCTCACTTCTCACCTTCCTCCAGATGAGTCCTTTGAACCTGAAATAACACCAATTTCATCGCTTCCTAGATGGGTCCAATCAACACGAGAAGTAGTTGGTGGTCTTGTCGGTGATCCTTCAGATCAACGTTGAACACGTTCAGAGTTCCAGTAAGCCTCTTATCTTTTGGCTCAAGTTTCAGAGACTCGTTATCTAGATACATTTGCAGAAGCTTCAGGTCATCCATATTGGGATACATCAATGAATGAAGAGTATCGTTCTTTAATGGAAAATGATACTTGGGATCTTGTACCTCTTCCAAAAGGAAGAAAACTTGTCAGATGTAAATGGGTCTACATAACTAAGTATGCATTAGATGGAAGTGTTGAAAGACACAAGGTTCATTTAGTTTCCAAAGGATTTTCCAAAGTTGAAGGAATTGAATATAATGAAACCTTTTTCCCTGTAGCCAAAATGAATTACATCCACCTTGTTCTTTCTCTTTCTGCCTCACATAAATGGGAGGTCCATCAGATGGATGTTAAATCCTCCTTCTTGCATGGAGATTTGAAAGAATAAATATACATGGAAAAACCTCCTGGCTATGTTCAGAATGACTCTAGCCTTGTTTTTCACCTTAAGAAATCTATTTATGGTCTTAAGCAAGCTCCTCACACTTGGTATGCCAAAATGGACAACTTTCTTATTGACACAGGATTCTCTAGATTTCATTTTGATCCTAATGTCTATAACAAGAAAATAGGAAGCCATCTCATAGTCCTTTTCCTTTATGTTGATGACCTTATCCTTACTGGTAGTGACTCAAAAATTTTAAACCATGTGAAAACCATCCTTAAGAAGAAATTTGAAATGACAAACTTAGGTGTTTTGCATTGGTTTCCCTAGCCTCCAAGTTTTGCAAACCAATGAAGGAATTTTTATTTCCAAGTCTAGGTATGCTTGTGACCTTCTTCATCTCTTTCACATGGATGATTGTAAACCAACCCCTTCTCCCTTCCAATATGGACTCAATATTACTTCCACCTATACTTCTCCTAAATTTGATTCCACCCTGTATTGTCAGTTAGTTGGTAGCCTCTTATACTTGAATCAAACCCATCCTGATATTTCCTTTATTGTTAGTTTTGTTGCTTGGTATATGAAAACAACCCATGAAATCCATTGGAAAGAAACTAAAGGTTAATTCACTATGTCTGTGGTATAGTTCAGCTCGAGATACCTTACAATTCAGGGGGGGATCTTTTATTGGTTGGCTTCACTGATTCAGATTGGGTCAGTGACCCTGATGATTAGAATTCTATTGTAGGTTATGTTTTCAGCCTTGGTTCAGGACCTGTCACTTAGGCCTGTAAGAAACAATAGGATATTTCACTTTCTTTAGCAGAAGAAGAGTACTGAGTAGCAGTAAATGCAAGTCAGGAAGCCTTGTGGCTTCGACAAATCCTTTCAGAGTTTGGATTCAAGCAAGAGCATCCGACTAGTCTTTGGTGCGACAATCAGAGTTCCATCATTCTCGCCAAAGACCCAATTCAACATCAGTGCAGAAAGTACATCGAGATACACATTCACTTCATCAGAAAACACATTCATGATAAAGTTATTGAAGTTCTCTTTTTCCCTACAGAAGATCAAGTTGAAAACATTTTCACAAATTCTGTTACAGAAGAAAAATTTTCCAAACTTTGATCTATGTTAAGAGTTCAGGAAGTTTTCATTAAGGGGGGATAAGCGCTAATTCCTCCTTCCTTATCCTATTCTATCAACATTGTAAATCCTTGAATCATATCCCAAGTTGTTATTAAGGGGGGATGTTAGGATATTTAGACACTTGGGAGTTAGTTAAGATCTACTTAGTCTAATGTGTCGTTAAGTAAAAGTGTTTTTATTAGTTTGTTTCTTTAGTATTCATTATTATTCATTTTTAGTTAGGAAATCTAGCAATCACGATATGTTCCCGACATAGAGTGATCTGACGGTTCATACTCTCCTCGATCTTAATGGACATTGATATGTGTCTTAACACCTGATTGGTCCATGATCTCTATTTAAAGAGCATGGAGGGTCATTTTACAATGATCAATTGTTATAAACTCTCTTGTAAAATCTCTTTTTAATCTTTTTATTTTTCATTAATAAACTACTTAGAGTGGTCGCATTGGCTGGGGCCATGGCTGTTTCCCCGTAGGGGTTTTACCATGTGAAAACATCAGTGTGTTGATATTTGATATGGTTATGTGAGCGGTTATTGAAGGTGTTCTTACTCTATTGGAATACCTGTGTTCTCAAACAACAGGATCTTTGATCAAGGAACAAATCTCTATCTTGAACCACAGGGGAGTGCTAGTTCTGATAAATTTTGAGAAAAAGCTCAAAAAACTCAGTAACTTAGGAAAATTCAGTAAGAGTCTCGGTGAGACAACTAGCAAAGAAAAAGGAGATGAAAAACTCAGATCAAATCAACAAATAGGATCTAAGGATATGGAAAACTCTTAGATGAACCAAGGGAAGAACAAATGAAAGTTCCTCCCTAGTGGAGTCGTTAATTTCTGTTACAGAAATATTCCCCTTGTGGAGAGGTGAACTTTCCTTTGGATTTCAAACCCCTCTACCAAGACAAAAAATTACATTTGGACACTACCATTTCTATAGATTCATTTTATCCATCCAAAAAGAGAGAAGGAGGGGAAGTATTATATATCTCTTTTATGATGTTTGTCCAAGCTGCTCCAATATGTGAGCTCCAAACAATACCTGCAATGGATTGAAACAAACAAATCACTATCTCCTACTCTAATGGATTAGACAAAATAAATTGATCTATGAAGATTAAGACAAGCATAGACAAACACATGTAAACACATAATTGAAGTAAATAGGACAAGTATATTAATGAGAACTTCAAAAGGAAACTTACAATCTTAATATGATGTTGCAACGACCTCTCCAAGTCCTCCTCCAACCCTTTCTTGAAATATCCACAATCAAAATAGCAATGCTTCACCGATTTTCTCCTCTTTTTTCACCATCGAAATGCCTCCATTTATAGGATTTGAGAGGCTCAACTACCTTGGGTATATTTGGAATTAGTTGAGAATATGGATCCAATAGTTGTGATATCTTCCTTAGATTCATCCCTAGAGTGAGATTCAAGCCAAACTAACCCAATCCATCCATAGTCATCTTTAGAGGAAAGTGGTATTTCCTCAAATATCCCCTCAACCAACTCAGTTCTCCCTTAATATGGAAAACAGAGCACTGTAACTCTCCCTTTGAGATGGATAAGGAGTGCTAGTGCTCCCTATGTATGATCATGGGAGCTATGATCCTCTATAAATACACCAAGATGATTAAATACCTAGTAAAAATACTTGTTCCGACTGTCAGATGATGGGGCTTCTTCTTATAACATGTTTTAGGGGTTGTAGAAAGTGTTTTCATGGTGTCGTTTGACATGATACACTTCAGAAAAATGAATGCGACACTTATGACACTTGCAACAAAAAGTGTGACACTTTCGACACTTATGAAAATTGCGACAATGCAAGTGCGACACTTGCGACACTGTCAAAGTGAGGAATTTTGATGTGTAACAGGAACATTGATGTATTTTTCCATTCATATTAATAAAGATCATTGGTTTTCCCCTTTCACATTGTTCATGTTAAATGATATATGTTAGATCAGATCATACATTGAATAGATCAGGATAGATCTAGTATATTTAAATTTTCTAACACTAGAATAATAATAGATCGATAGTTGTTTGTCTCCTTGCATGAAAAAACATTTTATAGGATATCGATCTAGATTCAAAGAGCTACATCAGGTGGATACACGAGGACAACCATCGATTGAAAGGTATGTTCAACACCCTTCTTGGTTAAAAGGAAATAAATCTAATTAGATCTAGGGAGAACCATAAGAATGTACCCGCTCTATCTACCTTGGATCAAGGGAATATCCAAGGGAGATATTTATTATCTGTAGGTTGGGCTGATTCGTAGAAGAATTGGTGGCTCCACTGAGGAGATCCTTTGATTTTTTACCTTGGATCTCTTAAATATTTTTTCCTCTAAAAGAGGGCCACAGACATCAAATACAATTATGTAACTTTATGTCTATAATATAAAGGAATTAATTACATATCTAGATTCCTCTCAAAAACTTATCCAATTTAAAAAATCAAAACTTCCAGATTGGTGTCCGAAAAGAAAAGTTATCATTGATTTAAAATTAGTTGTTTTGTAGATTTTATGTGAATCACATGGATGGTTTGGATAATATATTTTTATAGAGAATTCGTATTGCAGATAGAACAAATCCATTATATAGAGTATTTATGGGTATTTCTTTTGATATGCTATATCATATGTTTTTGGTAAATAAAAATTGCACTACAACCCTTGCAAATTTCTGCTCCCAAACTTTAGATCTCCATTAGATATTTTTTTTTCAATTTTTGGGTGATATATTGGTAGATACATTGGAGTGGGTTGATATAGCATCACTTTCAATTTATTACATCCCCTTTCCTTGTTGTTTGTTGGTTTTACATTTGAATTTTTTGTTCTTGCATAGATCAGGAATATTTTTCCATTGCATTGGAAAAAATAACCAAAAAAGACAAAAAATTGTTGCATGATCAACTGCTTTTGAAGCATTAGTGAAAACAGTGCATTAGTTCTTTATTGTTTGGTTTCAAATTATTAAAAAAAATTCAGATATGAATCATGTTTTGGTTTCTTGGTGTTTGTGAGGTTTCATTTCCAAAATTTTGCAAAGAAAAGGAAAAATTATCTTTCCCTCCCATAACTAGATTTCATTGAAGTGGAAAATTTGCATTATCATCCTTGCATTGCTTGGTTGGGTAAAGAGTCAAAACGTCACCAAATTTTCATCTGCTACCCTTGGACTTGAGTAAAAACCATAAAAACAAAGTGTAATCTAAAATCAATTAGACATTTTTATTTTTATAGTGAGACGACACTAGATAGGATTAGGGAATTGCATTAGGATTGGAGAGTATACTCTCCAACACCACGGAACAAAAGTTATGATTCATTAAAGATTTATAAATCCATTCTTGCAACCATTGTGTCGAGAGCCTCTTCTAACAAAGGGTTTAATCACAAGGTCACATTGGGGCAAGTGGGGAGATTTCTCTGCTCTACTTGTTTTGATGTTTATGGTACTGCTTCAATTCCAAAGTATACATGGGTTTTGTCGGTTAACGCCTTCGGAGCTTCGGGATTTGTTACCCTACCCTTAAGTGTGTTTGGACCTATGATTGTTTTCCCAGCCTTTTATTTTTAGGTGGGAACCTTAGTGACCTTTCCTAGAGATACAAAGGTGATTACAAGTGGGATGTGCCTATAATAACTGGGGTAGACATTCATTCATGGTATTTTTTCCCCTAGAGGGTGTGTGCCTTAATAAAAGGTGCTTGGAATAATTAGGTTTGTTTCATGTAGATCGTTGTATATGCTCCTCATACCTTTGCTAACCAATCTTGTGGGGAATTCATCTCCCCCATAGGGTTGGTTTTCGGAAGGCCCCTAGGCCAATTGGTTTTCTTGATGTTATCCTAGATTTGATTACGAGTGTGTGCTTTGAGTCTAAGTCTAGGTAGAACTTAGCTTGAATTATGTTTGGATTTTCACTTTTTACATTAACTTTGGTTGAATTACCATGTCAATCATGTTGATTGCATACTTGCACCAATCATGGAGATGCAACCACATCTAAAGTGGCCCAAGATAGGGGAAAAATACTTTAAAGGGCCTCAACTTTGTTTTGACAAGACTGGTTTTGTTGAAGTAGAAGCAGGAGACGAACATCCTCCACAAAATTTAAATCCTCCTTTGACTAACCCAGATGCCCCTATACATGTCCAAGTAAGGGAAATGTTTAGTGGGCCTTTCTCTTTTGTTCGTCATTCTCCCACCTTGTCAGGACCGAGTGTTTCATCTAGTGTTGTTGAGCCTATGAGACCATCATCAAGTGGAACTGGGTGAAATCCCCTAGGGGGCATCTTGATGATGTCCACATTACCACTCCCTAGCTCCATTGGACCTACACCATCCACACCATTATCTATAGGTCCCTCGATATGGGGGATGTCGTTTGTGTCATCACTTCCAACTGTTATTTTACCTAGCATTTCTACACCCATCCCATCTATCTCGATGCCCATCTTTTGATTTTATTCTTATGGGGGAGTGAGCATTAGTTTCAATATGGCACATGGAATTCCTTCCACCTCCACCATTCCTATGAGTGGCATGGTATCATCAGGTGCTAGTTCACATTTTGGGTTGAACATCTATAGTGGTTTTGGAGCTGTCCCTATTCAGGTTGATGGAGGTAATACATTATGAGGTTTTAACTTTCCTTGGTTAAGTTGTAACACCTCAAGAAAAGACCTGGGTGTGCACGCTCCTTCCACAAGACGAGTAAATTGAAATAAGTGAGTCAAAGGGCACTCAATCACTTTATAGACAAGGTTGGGATCCTTGGATTCCCAAAATGTGTCAAATACAACCTCTCCCATACTTGACTTGTGGAAGAAGTTAAGTTCATACACTTGACGAAAAATGTGGGCAAGTGGGATCCCCATGGTGAACATGGGTTCCCTCATCGAATGAAAAGTTGGGTGAAAGGGTGCATTGGAGACATGATTTCCTGATTGATCGAAAGTTGAAATGAAGAGTTGAGTAACTTGGACTCCTTGGGAAAACCAAGGAGAGACGACCAAACGAATATTGGAAATGCTCCTATACATGGGAATGTACCAAGCGGAGTTGCCCAAATGGATGTAAATGAGTTTCAAACATCAAATAAGAAATGAATGGAAGAGGTGGATGGAGTAATGAATTGGGCACCCAAGACAAAAGATGGGTCGACCGAATAGAGAAGAGCACCCATTCAAGGGGTGCACGCCCATTTGAGAAGTAGGATCAGCCAATAACCAAAGTTTTCATCTTAGGATGGTGAATGGGCACACTTACTAAGAATATATTTAACCAAGTAGTGCTCTCCTGGAAATTACATAGAAAATAAGTCATTCGATCAGGACAAGTTTGGCTAGGTCGAAGTGACAAGGAAAATTTGTCTAAGGAAAGAGTGATAATTCGCACTGAGGCATATTCTAAAACATGTGAAGGAGAAAGAGGAAGGAAGGAAGAAAAACTTAGGCACTAAGGAAAGGAAGAATGAAGGGGTGAATTATTTTCCTTCTTGGTTGAGGTGATGAAGGGTTAGTGCCCAGGTGAATATTAGTGAATCTGGTATTGTAAACTCTTTCTCTGTCATGAAGAACAAGTTTATATTGGTGAACTGTTGTTCTCTTTTATCAATATTTGGGTGTTAGGTCGGTTTGGCTGCCCACAGTCATATTTGATTTTTACTATGTATGGTTTTTCTCTTTATTGTTGCATGATGCTAAGTATAAAAGAAACACACATAAAAAAAGTAATAAATGAAGATAATATGTATACATAGTATGAATCAAGTAATTTATTATTTCTTTGCTAATAAACAAATGATCGCGGTGTTGCACGATGACTAGGATCATCGGGTGGTTCCACCACCCGATCGCAAGCTCTCCAAGCCTATGATAGTTGGTATCAAAGCAGCGAATTGTATAGTTTTTGGCAAGCTCATTGAGCACCCTACTCAAGAAGAAGTGAAGTGAATTTTTGGTTTGGTTGAATTGGTAGCGAAGACTTGGGGTAAGAAATTTTAGTAAGGTTGCATGAATAATGAAGATTCTTAGAAGTTTGAAGATGTTTGGTTAGCATGCAAATGATAGTGACGCCAAAAGAGAGACAAGGAAAACTGAGGTGAGGGACTGACACACTACCTTACAAAAAAATATGGATCAGTTGATGGATTCAATGTGCACACATGGTGAGAAGGTTGCACAACTGGAAATGAAGATGAGCGACCTCATGACAAGGTTTAACAAAACTTTCCAGGACTCCTAATATGTTGTGAATTGTTTCACCATCACTCATCAAGAGACTCGCGATAGACTTATGATTTCAGAGGATGTGCTTGATTTTCTCTAAATGAAGGTGAAAGACTAGGAAGACAGCATTGCATTGATTAAATGAGATGTAGATAGTGAGCCAAGATCATTCATTGTGTAGATTTGAATCAAGATGAAGGAACCAGAGTTATATGATAGAACTCTAAATGAAAAGATTGTAGAAAACTTTTGTTGGGACATGGATTAGTACTTGGAACAAAGGAACAAAATTCCAAATGAGGCCAAGGTAAATGTTCTTGATAGGAACTACAAAAATTTGGTGGAGGAACCAAGTTGAAGACGTGGTATCCGAAACGATCACTGGAAAGATAGAAAATTGGGTAGACATGAAGGAATCCTTAAAAGCGTAGTTCGGTTCGGGGAACCAATATTGGGTTGCTAGGAAATAGTTGGTGGCTCTTCGACATACTGGAAATATATAAACATACATTAATGATTTCACTGGCCTAATGTTGGAGATAAAATAGATGTCAAACGAAGATAGGATTTTCCAATTCATGAATGGGTCGCAGAATTGGGCATAGAGTGAGCTACGACACCAAAATGTATAGACTCCTGCAACAATGATCATCGTAGTAGAAAAGCTCTTGGACTTCAAGGGTGAAGCCATAACAGGTCCAAAAAACAGTGAATTTCAATGTGAGAAGAAGAAAGGAAAGCAAAATAAGGATAAGAAAATGATGAAGGAATCCAAGAGTAATGAAGAATGTTCGAAGCAATCAGAAACATAGAAGGAAAATAAGCCAATTTATTGTTGGATATGCACAAAGGAATATTATGCCAAGAAGTTTCCGTTGAGGAAACATAAATTGAATTCCATGGAGTAGGAAGAGAAGCCATACATAATTTTGTTGTAGGTTTTGGGTGTTGTTGCAAAAGAACAACCGAGAATCGCTCAAGACCCCTACGTGACGAAGCTTAGCTATGTACAAGTAGAGATCAATGGGAATATGACTTTGGCTATGGTGGAAAATGGTTATACTCATAACTTCATGAGGTATGATGTTGTGCGAAGGATTGGATTATGGTATGAGAAAGCACAAACCTCTTTCAAAGCAGTTAACTCAAGAGAAAAACAGATTGGAGGAACAAAGAAGGATGTCTCTATGAAACTTGGATATTGGGTCAGAAGTAAATTGTTTTCCATTGTTTCACTAGATGATCACAAAGTAATTTTGGGGAAAGAGTTCTTTTAGAAGGAGAAATAAATTCCCATTCTACATGTCAATTGTTTCGATATTATGTCAATAAATACCCCATGTTGGTGCCTATGGTAAGGGAAATTTGAGGAATGAATATGTCATCCTTGTAGTTGGTAGATAACCAAAAACCATGTGTGGACATAAACAAACGAAGTGAAGAGATGGATGAAACAAAGAACTCAAGAGAATTAGAGTTTTTGGCAGACTTAGAGTGGTGAGTTGACAAGATAGAACACATCTTGTGCAACATCATATACAGAATGTAGAAGTTTACATAATTTTACAAAGAAAGTATGTCAAGGATGGAGGCAGAAGAAACAAAGAGGCTTGAACTCAAGGAAAGGAAAGTGGAGACAATTTATACACAGGTGTGCGAAGAAGAAAAAAAATAGCCATGGTACAATCATTCCAGGAAGGAGGTTGAACTAAATGGAGAAACACTTGAAGTTGGTGATTGGATTTATGATCCAAAACTTGAGCATATCATGGAGGATATCAAAGGTTGAATCGGTTATAATTTCCCACTATTGATGTATCTGACAAAGTAGTATGGTGAAGCTTCACAAGTCAATGAGGAAAGAAACAAGGATGGAAGTGGTAGCTCGTTGGGATGATCCCTACCACTGCCAAACTAGTGCAAGGTCATGTTGGCTCACTGTCATGGAGACAACAATGAGTTAAATAGCCATTGTTGTAGGATCAAAAACAAAGAAGAATAAACATTGTCTCTAAAACAACTATGAATTTCTATGAAACGGTGTCACGAAGGACACTTAGCTAACTTGAAGGATGTGAGAGTCAAACATTTGTGAGGAGAAATGGGTGATTGTGATGTTTGGGGTGATTTCTTGTGAAATTAGCATCATGTTTGGATTAGCTACCCTATTAGCTAAGGAATGAGGGGATCCAACACACACCAACACTAGAAGTAGTCAAAGTAACAACACAATAAGGAGACATGAGGAAAAATCAAGGAAGAAAGATTAATTTCATTGGTGGTCACAATAGTTTGAGCATGTTGGGATTGTTAAGAATAGAAAACACTTTGAGTGGGGGAGCATGTAACACCTCAGAACTAGACTTGAGCATGCACACTCTTTCCACAAGACAAGTCAATCAAACAGAGCGACAAGAAGGGCACTCAGACACTTTATAGATGAGGTTGGGATCCTAGGACACCAAAAACATGCCAAATAAAACCTCTACCATACTTGAATTGCAAAAGAAGTTAAGTGCAGAGACTTCATAAAGAATGCAGAAAAGTGGGCACCCTCACTGGATGAAATGTTGGACGAAAGGGCATGTCGGTGGAACAAGTGCCCAACCGACCGAAAGTTGAAATGAAGATTTGAGTAACTTGGATTCCTTGGTAACAAAAAGGGGAGATGACCAATCAAATATTGGAAATGCTCCTAGCCTTGGGAATGCACCAAGAGGATTTTCCCTAATGGATGAAAATGTGTTGTAGATGTCAAACAAGAAATGAATCGAATATGTGTATGGAGTATTGAATTGGAAACAACGCCCACCGAAAGGGAATGCACCCATTTGATAAGTTGTCTTGGCCAATAACCAAAGCTTGCGTCTCATTATGGTCAATGGGAATGTCCATTGGGAATCTATTTAACCAAGGATCCTGTTAGAAAAACAAGATCGTGGAGAAATAAAATAAAATAAATGTGGAAATAAAACACAGAAGATACACAATACAATAGAGAGACAGATATATGTGGTTCACCCAGTGTGGGCTACATCCTCCAACGAAATTTCTGGGTCCTTCCTTTATTATTATCCAACAAATGAAGGGATACAACCTACAACACAACCATTGTAACTTCCTCTTCTTTCTCTCATAGTCTTCTCACTCAGAATACAATATTCACAAATTATACATAGCCGCAATACATTTCCCTTATAAAAGAGGGTTTCCTTATAGGGGAAAAAACCCTAACATAACTTCTATTGTCAGATCTACTACATTATAATGAATGGTCCATATTTACTATGAAATTACAATATAAATTTACAAGGAAATGTTTCCTTCGGGGACTTCACCCCCAAACCCCCATCGGGAACGTTATCCCCTTAACCCCCGTCAGGGGCCTACTTGCCCTAAGATCCCGTAGGGGGGACATCCCCCCCTACACTCCCCCGCGTGGAGGATTTTAGATCATTCCAGGATACAAATTATTCATGGGGTATAAACTCGACTGAAAACAAAGGCATGTGAATCAGGAAAATAATCAGGCTCCACAACCAATAATCTCCCACTTGGCGACTAATCTCAAAAACTCCAATGATGTTGTATCTGTTGGAATATGATCCTTATTAGACCTGGAAAAATTCTCATCCTCACCTTCATGATTGAATACCAACTGAAACTGAGCAGGAACTCATTTTCTCCCTAGTTACTCCCTTTGTTAACATGTCTGTAGGATTTTGGCTAGTGTGTATCTTTTCCAACTTCAAATGTCCATCTTGCAAGATGGATCGTATGAAATGGTACCTGAGATGCATATGCTTAGTATTTGAATGGAAGGATGAGTTCTTTGAAAGATGAATTACACTCTCACTATCATGGTACAAAATTCCATTCCCCTACTTCTTTCCTGATTCCTTCATAAACCCCTATAACCAAATCATTTCTGTACTAGCCTTTATAGTAGAAACATACTCTGCTTCTATTGTTGAAAGTGCACCAACCTTTTGTAGTTTTAAAATCCAACTTACAGTTGTTCCACCTATAGTAAAAACATACCCTGTGGTACTCCTACTATCTTTATCACCTGCCATATATGAATAAAAATATCCATGTAAAAAAATGTCTTAACCTCCAAAACATAATGCATGAGTAGAATTACCTCTCAAATACCTAAGAATCCACTTTACTACCTCCCAATGTTCTTTACATGGATTTTTCATATACCCTCTCACAACTCCCACTGCATGTGAAATATATGGTCTTGTGCAAACCATCGCATACATCAAGCTACCAATTGTTGATGAATAAGGGAACCTGGACATGTATTCTATCTCCTCCAGTGTCTTGGCACACATTTCCTTAGTTAATTTGAAATGATTGGCCAAAGGTGTACTAACTAGGTTTCCATTCTGCATTCTAAACCTCTCCAACACCTTTTGTATGTACTCACCCTCAGACAATGTCAATTTGTGATTTTTCCTGTCTCTTATTATTCCCATACTAAGGATTTTCTTAGCAACACCCAAATCCTTCATCACAAATGAATTAACTAATTTATTTTTGAGAACATTTTTATCTTTCATATTAGACCCTACAACAAGCATGTCAGATCTACATACAATAGAAATATAATATAACTTCCATTTTCTAGCCTTTTAAAATAGACACAGTGATTAAAATGACATCTACTATAACATTGCTATTTCATAAACCTATAAAACTTCAAATACCACTGCCTTGGAGCTTGCTTTAGGCCATACAAGCTCTTCTTCAACTTGCATACAAAATTTTCCTTCCCTTTGACCTCATACCAGTGTGGTTGTTGCATATAAATATCTTCCTCCAAATCCCCATGGAGAAAAGTTGTTTTTACATCTAACTGTTCAAGATGTAGATATTATACTACCACAAGACTTAAAATAGTCCTAATTGAAGTCATTTTAACAATGGGAGAAAAATTTCATCAAAATCTATACCCTTCTTTTGTGCAAACCCCTTTACAACAATTCTAGCCTTGTACCACTTTTTTCCTCCATATTCTTCCTTCAACATGTAAACCCATTTATTATGTAATGCTCTTTTTCATGCAAGCAATCGAACCAAATCCAAAGTATGGTTATTTACCAGGGAATCTATTTCCTCTTCCATTCCTTTCTCCCACTTATTTTTAGTGTCTACATGCATTGCCTCTTCATAACATTCTGGTTCACCAGAATCAATCAACAATAAATAATACAATGAAGGAGAGTATCCTTCAGGGGGTCTACTTAACCTGGTAGATATTCTAACAACACTTGTAGGAGTTTGAGGTACATGTTTCTCCTGTTGTTGTAAATTTTGATTTTCTAGTACCTTTGAAATTTCTTTTTCAATGATCTCATCAAGCACTGTGTATTCTGGTTTTTCTTTTTCATGTTTCTTTCCCTGCAACTAATATTTGTACATGAACTTCTCATTGAATATGACATCTCTACTCCTAATGATTTTTTTATTTTCATAATCCCATAGGAGATAACCAAAATCATTAACATCATGTCCAATAAAGGTACACTTCTTGGATTTTTCCTCAAGCTTTGTTCTATTTTATTTATCAATATGGACAAATGCTTCACAACCAAAAGTCTTAAAAAAGGAATAGTTTACCTTTTTACCTATCCATTCCTCCTCTGGAATTATACCATCCAAAGATCTTGAAGGTCTTATGTTTATTAAGTAAACAACAATATCTACAACATATGCCCAGAGTTGCAAGGGAAAACCAACATGTAGTCTCATACTCCTTGCATGCTCCATGATTGTCCCATTCATCCTTTCTAACAGACCATTTTCTTGTGGTGTTCTTGGAATTGTCTTCTCTCTACAAATTCCATGGTATGAACAGTAATCATCAAAATCCTTGTTGCAATATGCACCTCCATTGTGTGATCTGAGACACTTCAACCTTTTTCCTATCTCATTCTCAACCAAAACTTTCCATTTCTTAAAAGTATAAAAAAAAAACATATTTTTATCGAATGCAATAAACCCAATTTTTTCTAGTTGCATCATTAATAAAAACAACATAATAATGAGAGCCACCAAGAGATGATACTTGATCTAGTCCCCATACATATGTATGCACAAGATCTAACGTTTCACTTTTCTTTTCTTTTCCGACTCTGAGAAATATGACTCTCTTATGTTTTCCATAAACACAATGCTCACAAAAATTCAAATCAATTTGTTTAAGATCTCAATTTTTTTTTCTTTTGTGAAGTATTTGCATCCCGTTATCACTCATGTGTCCAAGCCCATGATACCAAAGTGTTGTATCCACTCTTGTAGAAGCTAAAAATCTAGAAGAGTCAATATTACCAGTACATAAATACAATGTACCTACCTTATCTCCTTTTGCTATCACCAATAATCCTTTGGTGAACTTCCACACCTTATCTGTAAATATGGATATACAATATTCACTTTCCAACTTCCCTATTGAAATAAAATTTTTCCTTAGATCTAGAACATGTCTTACCTCTTTCAACAACCATTGGTTTCCATCCCTTTGCTTTATTTTTACCTTTCCCATTCCAACAATTTTGCATGGTGCATCATCACCCAAATAAACCTATCCAAAATCGTCTTGAAAATAATCTAGAATTTTTTTCCTATGGGGTGTGGCATGAAATGAAGCCCCTGAATCTACTACCCAAGAATCATAAATGTTGTCTACATAAATAATGAAATCATCTTGTAACACATCACTTGTTACATTTGCTTCCTAATTTTTCTCATGTTGTTCATCTCTTTGTTTATTTGGAGCTCTGTAGTCTTTCTTCAGATGTTATTTATTTCCACAATTCCAACACTCTATCTTTCCAAGTATGTATTTGGATCTTCCCTTCCTATAATTCTTATGGTTCCCTGATCCCTTTCCTCTATCCTTTTTCCTTCTCATGTTCTCCATGTTTAATGCATTACATGATGTCTCACCTGTGCTTTTCTGTCACATTTCCTTGCTAAGGATAACACCAAAAACATCATCAAAATCCAGAGTGTTTGAACCAGAGACAAAATTACTTATATCCATGACCAAACCATTCTAGCTTTCTGGAAATGAGCACAATATTAGAAGAGCCCTGACTTCATCATCAAAGTCCACTTTTACAGAACTTAACTGATTAGTAACCATATTAAATTCATTTAAATGATCTGCAATAGACCGACCTTCTGATATCTTCATATTAAATAATATCTTCATTAGAAATACTTTATTGGACATTGAGGATTTTTCATACATTTTATCCAATGCATTCATCATCTCCTTTGTTGTCTTTTCTTTCAAAATATTAAAATCCATCGATGTTGTCAGGCTCAGTTGTATCATTCCTAGTGCCTTTCTATCAAGAACCTCCCATTATTTTTCCTTCATGGTCATCGACTTATTTTTTATTCCATCCAATGGTAGGAATAGATCCTTATGATATAAATAATCTTCCATATTCATCTTCTATAACTGGTATCTTTTTCCGTTAAATTTCTCGACTCTAAATTTTCCATCTTCCACCATTTCTCCCACTCGAACCAGGAATCCTCTTTTTCTGCGAGTTACCTTTCACTCTGATACCAGTTGTTATAAAAACAAGATTGTGGAGAAATAAAAAAAAAATGTGTAAATAAAACATAGAAGATACACAATACGATAGAGACAGATATACGTAGTTCACCCAGTGTGGGCTACACTAACTAGAGAAATTTTTCGGGTCCTTCCTACAACACACCTGTTGTAACTCCTCTTCTTTCTCTCACAATCTCCTCACTCACAATACAATATTATAAAATGATACATAGTTGCAATAAATTTCTCTCATAAAAGAGGGTTTCCTTCTAGGGAAAAAAACCATAACATAACTTCTACCGTTAGATCTATGACCTTATAATGAACGATCCAGATTTACTATAAAATTACAATATACATTTACAAGTAAATTTTTCCTTCAGGGGCTTCACCCCCCAAACCCCCATCAAGAAAATTGTCCCTCGCTTTCCCTTGGACCCCACAGGGAGGAAATCCCCCCTACACTCCCTTGCATGGAGGAGTGTACATTATTCTGGGGTGTGAAGTCTTCATGGGGTATAAACATGGATGAAAACAAAGGCCTATGAATCAGGAAGATAATCAGGATCCACAACCAACAGAGCCCTCACTTGGAAAGGACATAGAAAATAATTCATCTAATCATGGTGATTTATGATAGGTCTAAGTGACAAGGAGAGTTTGGCTAAGGAATTAGTACTAATTTGAACTGAGGTAGAGTCTGAACCATGCGAAGGGGACAAACGAAGGAAGGAAGCGAACTACAGGAAATGAGGCAAGGAAGAACAAAGGGGTGAAGTATTTTTAGTATTGGATGAGG